>BQNB010072401.1:0-32451 GCA_026074375.1 Tanacetum coccineum
GGATTATTTTTGTTAACTTTGAGGGACGGGATTGGTATTTTTAGGATTTTTGTCTTGTTGTGACTTTGACTTTAGCTGACTGAGAGTTGACTTTTTGACTTTGATAGCTTTCTCCCGGCTTTTTGCGTGCTCTTCCGTTCTTGTGTTCGTGTTTGCCTGGTTTTAACCGTTTTCTTGTGGTTTTTGCTTTATCCGTACCTACACATACAAAACACAAAAACAAGCATACTTTGTCATTTTTATTATGTTTTTGGTCTTTATTGGGTTTATTTTGATAAAAAATGGATATGTGTTTTCACACATATCAAAATTCCCCAAATACCAAACGTGAAAATGAAATAAAATCCCTCAAATTTGTTACTTAAGCTTGCACTATTGTTGAATGAAGAACGGTGCAAGATTAAATCTCTAAGTACCCTATACCCAACATCAAAAGTATAAGTAATACGAACACCTCTTTAATTACCCACATCGGCATCTGCGTTGACACTAGAGTACTATATACATAACTCCTTAATGTGTAGTTAACCATGTTCCTACAACCATACCACCCCAACAAGCTACTGCAAACTAGATAATCCAATCCTCCCCCCCAAAAAATCAGTTGGGGGGGGGGGGGGGGGGGGGAGGGGAGTGTATACAAGTCATCAATCGATAGATTGGGTTTGAAGAAAAGAGGTAGAAAGTAGAAGGAAGTCTCGATGATGAGATAAGTAGACGCCTTCGTAAAACCCACTTCAATCTCAAATAAGGGATACCAAATCAACTTCGTGATCACTTGACATTAAAATCCAAATCCATAGCCGTTTTGATGTTTTAGTGAATCTTTAATATATGATCGTTTTTGCATTAAGTGTTGTGTTTGCTTTGGTGTTGTGGAAGGTGATTAAGATTGGTTCTTGACTAAAACAGGTGTATAAATTGCCTAAACAAGGATCTGTGTATAAATCGCCTATTTTATCATCATGCATAAATCACCTGATTTATAACTTGCATAAATCACCGGAAGGAGTTGCATAAATCGCCTGATTTAGCAACTTGCATAAATCGCTTGATGCATGAATCGCTCAATCTTAACATGTATAAATCGCCTGAAAAAATACAAGTATAAATTGCCTGACAACCAAGTATAAATCGCCTGGAGTACTTGTGCATATTTCTCCTCATGCATATTTCACCTGTTTGCATATTTCTCCTAATGCATATTTCTCCTATTTGCATATTTCTCCTAATGCATATTTTGCCTGAATACATATTTCTCCTGAATGCATATTTCTCCTGAATGCATATTTTTCCTGATTCATGTATAAATCGCCTCCTTCATGTATATTTCGCCTCCTTCATCAATAAGCCTAGATTTTTGCTTCGAAAATAAGCCCAAAATCACTAAATAAGCCACGAAATACTTGTACTAATAAGCTAGAAACATTAGAAAGAAGAAAGTTTCAAGCTTTGGTACAAAAGAGGCACGAACCAAACACACCTTTAAAACCACTCGACAAAAGCTTAAATCTTCAAAATAAGCTTAAATAAGCTGTTTGGATGTGTAATAAGCCACAAAATACTTGTAATAATAAGCGAGAAACATTAAAAAGAAGAAAGTTTCAAGCTTTTGTACAAAATAAACAACATCCAAACACACCCGTGGCTTTTGTGGCTAACATAAGCTCGGCGAAAGCTATATCAAGCACATGAAAACAACCACAATAAGCAACTTACAAACAAAACGCCCTGGTTAGCTCTAAATGGCCAATTGTAACATTATGAGTCATGACCATAACACAGATTTTGGAGGTCGGGGCAGGATAAAATAGAACTTACGCATATTATAAATTTTAGAAGAGGAGAAAGAAAGAGTGTGTAGATGTTTTAGAGAGGAAGGAGAAAACACTACATTTATGAGAATACAAATGATTGTCAATTACTTTCTCTTTGAAATAAGATGGGATTAATATAGCCCTTTGTATCACCTAATTATACTAGCCTTAACGTTCTATTCCTTATTCGACACGGCTTATATAAACTATGTAATTCCGCGTATAGTAGAATATTTTTAAGGCTACATAAAAAATAACTTTTGGTGGAAACTTATATCGTAAACGAACGTAGTTACTTACTCATGCACTACTTCTTAGTTTCTTCTCCTAATCCTATTGCTTTGTCACTCTTGTGATGATATGTGTAAGTATTTACTAGGTCATGAACAGATTACACGAATCTGCCATCTATGTAATATTCTGTTAAGGCAACGCACAAGTAAGGTAGTATGAAGACTATTACAAGGCCTCTAAGAGTACATTACATGCATTAAAACACTTAAGAGGGATCAACCATATTAGAGGTAAGGTAGTATGAAGACTGTTACCGATGGAATCCTTTTTACACACTAGCGTTTCCCCAGACGTCTATGCCAATTTAATATCTTATGGCTAGTTTTCTAAAGCCTAACGTGCACATCCATCACAAGAAGCAATATTAAAAAGATCTACAAACTAAGTTTCATGCAATCATAAGTAATTACTAATGGATCTAGCCTAGCATATTAAAAGGAAGCGAAGAACAAGAATCAATCAAACAATACATAGATATATTGAATGATAAAAGATAGAAGACATCACTTGAATAAAACATGTGTTTAACGCTGATACAAGAGGGTTTTGACACCCTAAAAATGAACCAAATAGCTGCTACAATTAACTTCTAAAGGTAAGGTTTGGTTCCCAAAAGTTACACACTTAAAACCCTAAAAACAAGTTTGTATATATAAAGAAACGGGTGTGACGGCGTCGCGTTATAATCCTGACGCCATCGCCTTGCCGAATCTTCTAGGGCTTCTTTAAGTCGGTTGGATCTTGACGCCATCATCAAAATCCTGATGCCATCCTTTGTACGTCCTGACGCCGTCACAATGAATCGTGACGCCGTCTCCAGCCACTGTATGCATTTTCTTCATGAGATTTGATGTAGAGTTGTAATCTTGTTTGTTTCTTCTCTAAATGAGCCCAAGTCACGTGTATTTCTTTCAAAGGTCATTTAAGTGCTAAAAACACAAAAAGGAACGATTAAGTACATAATTTGGGCATATTTGCATAATTTAGGGGTTAAATGACCCTGAAAAAGTATATAAAATCACACTCATCAATCTACGACGTTACAAGAAGTGAAGCCATATATGTAATGACCACCTCTTAGGGGGATATTGTTAGCCTACATTTTTAGTAAACTGTTGGTCATTAATATTCTCAAACCTAGTATTTAGTCTAGTTAATGTTCTCGGGAATCCTTAAGCTAATATTGTCTAGGTTTTGGACCTAAAGCCCATTAGTTCAGTTAAGTCCGGTTCATGAAAGCCTGTTAGTGAGCCCATTAAGGGTCTGGTCCAGTATGTAGTATAAATACCCTCCCTAGCTTATTAGGGAGGGTTGGATGAATCATTGTTCTCATAATATAGTGTGTACATTTTGTGTTCTTTTCACTCTCTCTCTCTCTTTAAACCCTCTTTTTGTCTCTAAAATATCTCCTCTCTTTATCTTCTTCTCTTAATCTTATTCGGATCATATTTTTGTGTGGAAATAGGTTAGCTATAATCTTACACATGATAAGTGTCATAATGTGATACCTCAGAGAGTATGTCTGAATCATAAGTTAGACCAACAACATCTCTATTGAATGAACTTGCAGAAGAAAGTCTATCCATGAAGATTGTACTAGCCGTAGGTGCTTCATGACAATCTGAATCAAATGCATCCACATGATCTGCCTTGAAGATTGATGTTGTGTGTGGTTAAAAATCATCGCAGTCTGAATCCAAGTCTCCCAAACCATCAGCCAAAAAGTTTTGTTGCTCTTCCTATAAAATAACTCCAACTTCTTGAGCTTGTGCCAGTAGCATATTCTCTTTAAACCATTCTGAATCTTTCACCCTCTTCTTTGCAGTACACTGCTTCGCAATATGACTTTCACCTTTGCAATTGTAACACCTGATTACCCTCGGTGGATTAGCCTTAAAATCTTAAACAGTGTTGATAACCCCTGCTCTTGTAGCTTTACTCTTTCTTATGTTAACCCCATAACCCTGAGATTGTCGTCCTTGCACATTATAAATTGTAAGTCTTCTATCTTGAATAGTTGCTTGAGTTTTTGGATTAGACGAAGTTCAGAGTTGGTTGTTTGTTGGTGGAAATATTAAGTTAAAAGCAGTACTGAGAAACATCATAGCTTTGTTGAGACTAGCTATTGGATCATCAGTTAGAAGAAATGATGGTACTACGAATCCTGAATCAAGTTGTGTTGACTGTGCATGTGATTGTTGTTGAACAGCTGGTGGTTCATAGATGTGTTGTTGAGGTGTTGGAATGATTGGTTGATATTGAGGGAGTTCTGATGGTTGTTGATTGTATTGTGATTTCTGATTGTTGTATGATGGAGGTGGATTGTAAGTGTTAGCAAGTAAGGCAAGTGGATCTAGAAATCTTTGCCGCATTGTTCGAACTTCATTTGCATCATTCTCATTCTATTTGAGATATGCGTACAAATGGTTAAAGTTAACCTCGTGAAGATTCTTTGCTTGCTTAGCTGCTGTAACAAACCTACTCTATTCTGGCTGAAGACGATTCACAAACTTCGTATATATTTGAATATGTGTCATTTTCATTCCGATGGTATTCATATCATTTATCAACTTATCATATCTCAAATAATACGAGTGAATTGATTCTCCTTTCTCAAACATAAATATATCAAACTCATCATATAACTTTGATTCCCTTTCTTGCTTTGTAAGCCTTGTGCCTTCCATTAATTTATTGACCTTGTTCCATATGTCTCTATCTATCTTGTGATGATTGACAAGAGTGTATATGTCACTTGGTAAACCGAGAAGAATGATGTTAGTAGCTTTGATGTCACAACTTTTTCTTGTTTTTTCTTCAGGAGTGAGATCTTTTAATTCTTGCATTCGTTTTGTCTTTGTTGTAGTCTCAGTTGCCAGAATAGTAATCTCTTTGAATTGAAATGGATCATTATTGATTGAATCAAGTAGCATTTCTCCATTCTCCTTATCTTTAATGTATAGTAGTATAAGACTCTTCCAACTATCATAACCGCCTTTTTTGAGCATTCATGGTCGGTTTTCAGCACCCCTAACAAGAACATTCTCAGTCATTGTAGCCATTGATGAATTGATGTGTTATGAAATGATATTAGTAATGATCGTTTCAATGATTAAGAAGTGTTATGTTGTGTTGTTTAATTGATTATGTGTTTAACTTGTGTTGTTTAAAGTCCTCTGAGTCCGTAAAGTCTTGATCTTTGGAAGTCTCAAATCTCAATCTTAAGTGAAATGCTTAAATCACAAAGTGAATCTTAAATCACAAAATTTGAGAATACCTTAAATCGCTAAATGTGTTGAATCGCAAAATTTGGACAGAAAACTTAAATCGCAAAATGTGACTTAAATCACAAAGTGTAAATAGCAACTTATTTCACAAAACTTTAAATCGCAAGTGTTAAATCACAACTTATTTCACAAGTTTTGTTTTTAAATCGCAAAACTTATTTCATAGAATCTTAAAACGCAAATTTTTTTCATGATCTAAACCGCAATATAAATCGCAAGTTTCAAATCGCAAGAATATATTTCACAAGTTCATATTTTGCAAAATATTAAGTTACACAACCTTGCTTAATCGCACGATTGGTTAGATTGTTTAGATTAATTGTATAACCCCTTTGTAAATCACAAGAGCATGTAAATCACAAGTCTTTCCTGAAATAATTCTTAAAACGCAAAAGTGGTATTCCTCAACTTCTTAAATCACAAAAGTGGTATTTCTCAACTTTTTGATGGCATACGCCATATGCTTTTGGATAAGTATGTCCACGTCATTTGGTCTTCACATGCTTACGTCGTATGATTTTAGAGAGAGAGCAATCCAGATCGGTGAGATCTGTTTTTAGAGAGAGAGAAAACAAAAGATTGAGAGAGGTGGCAGGTGGGGAGAGAGAGAATGTGTGGGTGTATTGAAGAAGAATCGAGAGAAAAAATGGGGCGGTGGGATAAAAACATAGAAGTTTATCAGTTGCTAAATAAATAAATAAATAAATAACGGATCCGGGTCAAACATGGGTTCCGGCAGGCGACGGTTTTCAGGCGGGTTTCAGGCGGGTTGGGGGTTTTCAGGCGGGTATGCATTAAATGCTTTGATGAGGGCATCACTATCATAAATGCATTTATGAATACCTCGGGTGAATAATCTTACTGGTTAATAATATAGTATAATGTCATGTGTGTGGTTTCCACCTTTATTATAAGATCTAAGAGGTGAGATCATGAAAGAACAATATCAACTCAAAGAACAAAAGAACGCATCATATCCATTCATTTTTCATCAAATAAAAAAACAATTAAAAAACCTCACTTTTCAACTTTTTTTAAAAAATAAAATATATTGCAAACGGTAAATCGTCAAACGACAAAAAATACACTATCGCGATGAGAATTAAATCATCTTTCTATAGAGGGGCACTTTTATATACTTTCGGCGAACTTTTTTTTGAATTTTTTTTAGTCACGTCTGAAAAAATCACATGTGATTTGTAGCACAATCACATGTGATTTCATAAAATCACATGTGATTTTTTCAGACATAACTAAAAAAAATTCGATTTCATACACTTTTAACGACTTTTTAGTCTTAAAATTTCCGCCAAAAAAATTACACGTGATTTGTAATATCACTTGTGATTTGTTATTTTTAAAAATCACGTGATATTTCATAAATCACATCACTTGTGATTTGTTGTTTTTAAAAATCACGTCCTATTTCATAAATCGCATGTGCTTTTTTTAGACGTAACTAAAAAAATCGATTTCATACACTTTTGACGACTTTTTAGTGTTAAAATTTCCGCCAAAAAAATTACACGTGATTTGTAAAATCACTTGTGATTTGTTGTTTTTAAAAATCACGTGCTATTTCATAAATCGCATGTGATTTCACAAATTCACTTATTATTTTTAAAGTAATAAATCACGTGTGATTTCATAAATTTATAAATCACATGTGAATTTACAAATTTACGTGTGATTTTTAAAGTAATACTCTCTCGTTTTAAAATTATAGTCCCCTATTAACTTTTTAAGCTTTTTTCTTTCGACTTTGACCTTAAATATTTGTGTTTGTGTTATATAATACTTGATGAAAATCATAACTATGAAAATACATTTAAAAACCAATCGATTCATATACATTTCATTAAGTATTATATAACACAAACAAAATATATTTAAGGTCAAAGTTGAAAGAAAAAGACTTGAAAAGTCAATATGAGACAATAAATTTTGGGACGGAGGGAGTAAATCACATGTGATTTTTCGAACCACGTGTGATTTTTTTTTGCCAGAAATTTAAAAAAAATTCGTCGAAAGTATATAAAAGTGTCCGTCTATAGAAAGATAATTTAATTCTCTTCGCGATGGTATAATTAAATTTGCGTAACGATTAACGGTTTGAGAGATATTTTAATTTTAAAAAATAAGATGAAAGTGGGATTCTTAATTAAATTAACATAGGATTTAATCTAAGCCATTAGATGAAAATAAAATTGATAGTTGAGATTGAAAGGATTATTTTTAATTAGATATTGATCTACATGGATCTTTTGTCTACAAACTTCTATATATTATCTGGACATACAAAAATATGGGTTTGATCTAATAGCATTACTATAGATTGTTATCCTGACACATTGACATTATCTAGTCAATCATGAGTTGTCCTATTCTCATCCATATATCCATCATTAGTTGTCTAATTGACAATCATCTTGTCATTGTCTAGTTGTCTTTTACTTATCTTGTCATTAATTAGTTGTCTTGTACCCCTATATATTATATCGTTGATTAATGGAATAGACACACAAATATTCCAACCTTCATGGTATCATGATCTAATCGATCCTAAATCCTAACCCATAAACACTAACCTTCATCATAAAAATAGTTGTCCTCCGGTCATCGGCAACTCGCAGATGATTCGGAGGGATCCCAAACATACCTTTTTCTTTTTATGCTATTAGCTGTAATACAAATAAATCAAAGCGCCGCTTCATCATAACACCGCCGCCACCGTTGCTATACCACCACCGCTTCCGTTTATTTTTTTTTGTCACGATCCCATCTTTCTACCTCTTCGTCAATTGTTAGTGATTTGTGTTGGTGATTTGTGTTAAGGTCACAAATCCATACAACCGTGATTTGTGTTGGTGATTTGTGCTAAGGTCACAAATTCACAAAACTGTGATTTGTGTTGGTGATTTGTGCTTAGGTCATAAATCCACACAATCTTGATTTGAGATGAGTTTGGTTGAAAGCTCTTTGAGAAGCTGAGATCTCTAGTTTCTTGGATGAAGGAGAAATAAAGGAGGCGTGTATTTTGGAAAAGAGGGTTTCTTTATTTGTGGGCTATCTTTATCTTCATGTTTTATCACCATTAATGGTTGTGGGAAGTTTGTACTAGGGAGAAGAGATAAATTTTTGGTGGCCGACAAAATAAATTGTGGTGGGTGAAATAATGTTTTATCAATAGTGGTTAATAATAAAGTTACATTTACGGGTTTTATCAATGTCTAACATGGTATCAGAGTGGGTCTGATCCTCAGACCTAGGTGGCTAAGTTGAGCCGCCGTCTCTATGCTACCGTCAAACACTAACCTCCAAACCTTAGCCCTAAAATTCTATCAAATCTGTCGTCCATATCCCAAATATCTCATGCATAGTTTTCTTTTACCGATCGAAGAAGAAACAAAGTCTGCAGCGATTATTACTTTTCACGTAATAGAGATGATGGTGGATCTAGTGGATCTTGTTTTGTTTTGTAGTTATCTAGTTTACTTTAAAATGTTTTTTTCTTTCTCTTTTTTTGATTTTTTTATAGGATACTTTAGTTTATCTTGGTCTGAGATACTTTGGTTTACCCCATAATTTGTGTTGGTGATTTGTACTAAGGTTACAAATCCACACTATTATTAGGATACTTTGGGTTATCTTTTATGTTTCGGGATACTTTGAGTCATCCTGTAAAAAAAATCTTTTGTTTTATGTATGTTTATCAGTTCGCTTGAGGATTTGTCTCCGCATGTTGACAGATTTCTTCAACAACTAATTATGTTTGTGTGCGAGGCTTTGCTTTTGTTGCTGTTTGAAGATCAGTCCGAGCTTTCATCAACAAGTTATGCTTTTATTCCGTTAATATTTTGTTTGTCTTTTCTCTTTTTAGTGTACTACTCCAGTTCGAGCTTTCGCGATTTCGCCGTTCGAACTGAAGCTCGAACTGCGGGGGGTATTAATGGATAAATAGGCCCAAGCCCGTTTGTGGGTTTAGGGTCCATTAGAGTTTATTCTATCTTGTAATCTATAAATAGTGGTCAATAATAAATCATAACATACAGGGTTTCATTGTCTAACACAGATATCATATGCAAAAATTTAGTTACTAATTCCTAAACGGAGACATGCTATACATTTACTCCACAACTACGATATCCGTATTCATATTCATTGTTAGGATTAATGTTTTATTAACTTAGTACCGACAGTACAATAGTTAGTACTGACAGTTATACTTAGTACCGACAGTACAAAGTGTTAGTACTGTTAGTTAGTTAGTACCGTTAGTAGTAAAATAGTTAGTACCGATAAGAAGATATTTAAAAGATATTTGTGAGATATTTGTCAGAAAGTCATGTAAGACTTTTAGGGTTATCCTTGATCTATAAAAGGATAACTGTTGACATAGTTAGAACATATATGAAATAGACAATTACAAATCATACAACATATCATAGTTAGCAATCTGTGACTATCAAGAACATTTTTAACAAAGTTGTTATTCTGTTAAATCATTATTCTTCTTAGTACTTGTGTTAAGATTCCGCATTAACATATTGTATTCAAGTCATTGTTTCTACATAGTCTGTTGTATTTATACATCCAGGCTATCATCCTTTATAGGCTGCAAAGATCCATTCAGTAAAAGGAACCACAATTGGTATCAGAGCCTTGTTAGAAACTTTGAATAAGAAGAACAATCAAATCTAAACATGTCTGGAACACATGATGAAATCCCACCTCCACCACCACCTCCACAAGAAACACAACAAAAACCAACACAACAAACTCCTCAAACAGTCTCAACCATCAAACTACCAATTCTCAAAAAGGGAGAATATGACATATGGGCTATGAAGATAGAACACTATCTGGCCCATACAGACTATCCAATTTGGGAGGTTATCCAAAATGGGAATGGTCCTGTATCAGTCACACTGGATACAACAGGACAGATTAAAATTTTGCCTCCTAAAACTGCAGAAGAAATGGTGCTAAGAGAGAGAGAAAGAAAAGCTAGGACCACCTTGCTGATGGCCATACCAGAAGATCATCTAGCTAAATTCCACAAAATGACTGATGCAAAAGATATGTGGATTGCCATAAAATCCAGATTTGGTGGAAATGATGAATCCAAAAAGATGCAGAAGTACATCTTGAAGCAACAATTTGAAGGATTCACAGTATCCAACTCAGATGGAATTCACAAAGGATATGAGAGATTCCAAAGTCTACTCAGTCAGCTAGAGATTCATGGAGCAGGTGTATCTACTGAAGATGCAAATCAAAAGTTTTTAAGATCTCTACCTTCTGCTTGGTTACAAGTTTCCTTGATCATGAGGAACAAACCAGGAATGGACAGTCTTAGTTTTGATGACTTGTACAACAATCTAAGAGTCTTTGAAAATGATGTGAAAGGCTCTACTGCATCATCATCCAACTTGCAAAATATAGCATTCGTCTCTGAAAACACCAACAGTACTAATGAAGTTAGTACTGCTTATGGTGTGTCCCACTCTTCTGGTCATTGTTTAAAGCATGAACAACCATCAACATCATCATATTCCTTGCTTGCAAGTCAATCTAGTTGTCCTCAACTGGATCATGAGGACTTAGATCAGGTTGATGAATATGATCTCGAAGAAATGGACTTGAAATGGCAAGTGGCAATGATCTCCATGAGAATAAACAAGTTCCAAAAGAAGACTGGTAGAAAACTACAGTTTGATGCAAAAGAACCTGTTGGTTTTGATAAAACAAAAGTGGAATGCTTCAAATGCCACAAAACAGGGCATTTTGCAAGAGAGTGTAGAACGAAGGAAGAGAATAGAAGGAGAGATGGATGGAATACTGGGAATAGAGAAGGGAGAAGAACTAGCAATAGAGATGAAAGCATAACTGGAAAGAAAGAAGAATCTAGAGCATTAGTGACAGTTGATGGAGAATGTGTTGACTGGACAACTCATTCAGAAGATAATGATAACTATGCTTTCATGGCTAACAACAGCACAGGATCAACACTCAGGTACTTTCTTGTTCAAATGAGTGCAAAGATCTTATGCTGAACATTAAAAGACTGTATGAATTCAAAAAGAAGCAACTTAGTGATGGCTAGTGTTGAAATAAAAGCTATACTAAAGGTACTAAAGAAAGGTCGAAGCACACATCTAGTTGTCCATCAACAAAATCAACTGGGTATGAAACAAAAGACAATTTTATGAAAATAGATTTATAATGATAAAACCCAGATGCTTCGTAATATACCATAAGACATTGTTGGCTAAAGCTCACAAGGGAAAAAGATGATTTAGATGTAATAGTACACAAATGGAATCATTCTTCAAAAAATCTTGGTAAAATTGCAAATTATTCTATGAGTGCCAGAGATAAGTTTGGGCTTGGGTATGGTGATTATAGATATAGTGGGAATTTGAGCTATGAAAATGAAGTTTTTCAAAGTGTCTTTAGGTGCAATGCAAGTGATTATGAAAATCCACCTTTGCATAAAAGGTTCATTAAAACTTGTGAAATGCAAGCAGTTCCTCCACCCATGACAGGGAATTATCTGCCCTCTGGACCTGATATTGAAATAGATGACTCAAAATATACATATGGTCCAGAAAAGACTCAACCAAATGAACCTGACTCCCAAACTAATGAAGTTGATGCCTGTGACTCTAACATTAGTACAGAAACATCTGAATTAGTGTTTGAACCAGTTGTCAATGAATCACATGTAGAAGTTCAACCTAAGGTTTGGTCTGATGCTCCTATCATTGAGGAGTATGAATCAGATAGTGATGATGATGATGAGAATGTGTATGTAAAAATAGAAGATCTTGACACACCTAGTTTTGCTACCAAGCATGTAAAAACTCCTAGTGAAAATGTTAAGAATAGTTCAACACATAGTCAAAAACCTAAGGTTAACAACAAACAATTGGAGAAAGGGATTACTGAAAGAGCATGTTTTGTCTGTGGGAGTTTTAGTCATTTAATAAGAGATTGTGATTATCATGTAAAATTGGCTAAACAAGTTGAGCTACATAAACAAAATATGTCTAAGGGTAATGGTTCAAGGGAAAAGACCAACAAGAATTTGAGGAAACCCATATGGGACAATACTCAAAGAGTAAATAAACAACATCAGTTTGTCACTTTGGCAGTACAAACAAGAACTGGAAATAATCCAGTTAATACTGTTAAAGCTAGCGGTACTAACTATGTTAGTACTGCTAGACAAAATATTAACAAACAGACAGTACTAACAAGCACTGCTCTGAAAGTTAATACTGTTAAGCCCTCTGTGAATGATGTAAGACCACAAAATGCTTTTAACAAAACTCATTCACTATCCTCAAGGCCTTTAAAAGGAACAACAGTACTAAGAACAAAATTGACAAACCAAAAGATTTATATTGCTAAGGTAAAAGCAGTTAGTACTGTTGGGGAAAAATGGGTCATTGCTGTTAAGTCCTCAGCAAGTTGTAAATGGAGCAAACCTGGATACAACAATAGTATCCTCTCCAAATACAATGGTGGATCTAGCCTTAGAAATCATTCATCTTTAAAAGATCCATTCAGTAAAAGTGGAAGCTTGGGTCCCTAAGAGAGACTGAACTCTTTCTTTTGAATGTGCAGGAAAATCCACACAGAACTTTAAAGAATAAAGGAATAATTGATAGTGGATGTTCCAGGCACATGACAGGGAACAAGGCTTACCTTGCTGACTATCAAGACATTAATGGTGGCCCTGTTGCCTTTGGAGGGAGTAGAGGATATATTACTGGGAAAGGTAAAATACAAACTGGTAAGTTAGATTTTGAGGATGTAAGCTTTGTGAAAGAACTTCAGCATTTCAATCTCTTTTCTGTGTCACAAATGTGTGACAAAATGAACAAGGTTCTGTTTACTGACACTGAATGTCTTATTTTGTCTCCAGACTTTAAGTTGCCTGATGAAAATCAAATATTACTTAAAGTTCCCAGACAAAACAATATGTACAGTTTCAATTTAGAGAACATTGTTCCTTTAGGAGGATTGGCTTGTTTGATTGCAAAGGCTACATCTGATGAATCTAACTTATGGCATAGGAGGTTGGGTCATGTAAATTTCAAAAATTTAAATAGACTTGTGAAGGGAAACCTTGTAAGAGGTTTACCTACAAAGCTTTTTCAAAATGACCACACTTGTGTTGCTTGTCAGAAAGGAAAGCAACACAAAGCTTCTTGTAAGGCCAAGTTAGTTAGCTCTATTAGCCACACCCTACAACTTCTTCATATGGACTTGTTTGGACCTACATCTATACGGAGCATAAACCATAAGACCTATTGTTTGGTTATCACTGATGATTTTAGCAGATTTAGTTGGACATTTTTCTTAAGATCTAAGGATGAAACTAGTGCAATCCTTAAAGACTTTATAAGACAAATAGAAAACCAATTGAATCAAAAGGTTAAAACCATTAGATGTGATAATGGAACAGAATTCAAAAACAGGGATATTAATGAATTCTGTGGTTTAAAAGGGATCAAGAGGGAATATAGCAATGCCAGAACTCCACAACAAAATGGAGTTGCTGAGAGAAAGAACAGGACCCTTATTGAGGCAGCAAGAACCATGCTTGCAGATTCATTTTTACCTAACACTTTTTGGGCTGAAGCAGTAAGTACTGCTTGCTATGTTCTTAACAGGGTATTAGTGACCAAGCCTCATAATAAGACACCTTATGAACTTTTAACTGGTAAAACACCAATTATAAGTTATATAAGACCTTTTGGGTGCCATGTGACCATCTTGAATACCATAGACCACTTGGGCAAATTTGCTGGAAAATCTGATGAGGGATTTTTGGTTGGGTATTCTCTACAAAGCAAGGCTTTTAGAGTATACAATCTTATAACCAAAAGAGTTGAAGAAAACCTGCACATAAAATTCTTAGAGAACAAACCCAATGTTGCAGGGAAAGGACCAAATTGGCTTTTTGACCTTGATTATTTGACTGATTCTATGAACTATCTTTCTGTTAGTTCAGAGAATCAAACTAACATTCATGCAGGTCAACAAGCAACTAACCAAAATGAGGGTTCACAAGACAAAATTGATTCAGGGAATTCTCTAATAGAAGATGAATCTGCTCAAGACTGTTTTGAAGTTCCTTATTGGCATTCGTATTCTTCCACAAACACCTCTTCTTCAAAATCAGACGAAAAGAGAAGAAGTCCAAGAGAGGAAGAACAAGTCTTTCTGGATGATCTTGCAAGACTTCAAAGGCAAGAGAAAGAAGCTAATGAGGAAGCTGAAGCTCTCATAAGGAATCATAGAAGACTCATTACATGGCAATGCAAAAAGCAAACCATTGTAGCTACTTCTACAACAGAAGCAGAATATGTTGCTGCTGCAAGTTGCTGTGGGCAAGTCTTATGGATTCAAAATCAAATGTTAGATTATGGGTTCAATTTCATGAACACAAAGATCTACATTGATAATGAAAGCACAATTTGCATTGTAAAGAATCCAGTATATCACTCAAAGACAAAGCATATTGCTATTAGGCACCACTTCATAAGAGATGCCTATGAGAAGAAACTCATTCAAGTGCTTAAGATCCACACCAATGACAATGTAGCTGATCTTCTAACCAAGGCATTTGATGTAAGCCGATTTCAGTTCTTGGTTGTTTCTATTGGCATGGTAAATCCATAAGCTGCATTGGTTTAAGGGAGGCATCATGACTGAGTCATCCGTGGATGACCGAGGTGCAAAAACACACATAGCTATGACCTCTCATCATGGAATAAACCCAACATCACAAAGCATACTCTTCCACAAGCTACCTTACACCATGGCAAATCAAACTTGTTCCAAGAAACCCCTAAAACCTTACACACCACCTTTCTACCCATCAAGATTCAATCATCATCAAGCATACAAATACTAACCGTACCAACAAGTGGTCAGTACATGATCAAGAATAAGAAGATTGCTCAAGAATTCCTTTGTGAAGCATTTTGAAGACATGAGATTATGTAGACCATCTAAAGAGTACTTTCAGGTAAAAATGGTTAGTATGTGTTGATGGTGAGGAGAACTTTGAAAAGATCACCTGAATAGTGAGTCATGGTTAGATGTTTCAGGTGATGGAGTCTACCTCTGTTTTAATGTTGTGTGGATATATAAATCCTTTGTTGATTTAAGAAGGATTAGAGAGTCACTGATAAGAGTTACTAATGGTACTGAAGCACTCCTGATACTTACATTGTTCATTCTTTGTTTGGTATAAAGTGGTTAAAGCTCTGTATGGACTACATCAAGCTCCAAGAGCTTGGTATGCTACCTTATCCACTTTCTTGTTGCAGAATGGATATAGAAGAGGGACAATAGACAAAACTCTCTTCCTGAAGAAAGACAAACATGATATCATATTAGTTCAAGTCTATGTTGATGATATCATCTTTGGATCTACAAAGAAGTCTTGGTGTAAATAGTTTGAGGCTTTGATGAAGAGTAGATTTCAGATGAGTTCAATGGGAGAGCTTACTTTCTTTCTTGGCTTACAAGTCAAACAGAAACCAAAAGGTATTTTCATATCCAGGTTAAGTATGATTGATGAAATCCTGAAGAATTTTGACTTTGCAAATATACGTCTGCCAGTAACACCAAAAGAAACTCAGAATCCATATTCAAAGATGAAGAAGCTAGTGATGTTGATGTGCATCTCTATAGATCAATGATTGTGCTCCTTGCTTGTATGTGACTGCTTCTAGGCTGACATTATGTTTTGCGTCTGTGTTTGTTCTAGGTTCAAGTCACTCCAAAGATCCTCCATTTGACAGCAGTCAAAATAATCTTTAGGTACCCAAGGGCAAACCTAAATTAGGCCTTTGGTATCCTAGAGAATCGTACATTCGACTTGGAATCATACTCTATAGTGATTTAATGCTGGAGCAAATCTTGACAGGAAATCACAACAAGGAGGTAGTCAATTTCTTAGCAGAAACTCATTACATGGCAATGCAAAAAGCAAACCATTGTAGCTACTTCTACAACAGAAGCAGAATATGTTGCTGCTGCAAGTTGCTGTGGGCAAGTCTTATGGATTCAAAATCAAATGTTAGACTATGGGTTCAATTTCATGAACACAAAGATCTACATTGATAATGAAAGCACAATTTGCATTGTAAAGAATCCAGTATATCACTCAAAGACAAAGCATATTGCTATTAGGCACCACTTCATAAGAGATGCCTATGAGAAGAAACTCATACAAGTGCTTAAGATCCACACCAATGACAATGTAGCTGATCTACTAACCAAGGCATTTGATGTAAGCCGATTTCAGTTCTTGGTTGTTTCAATTGGCATGGTAAATCCATAAGCTGCATTGGTTTAAGGGAGGCAACATGAATGAGTCATCCGTGGATGACAGAGGTACAAAACACACATAGCTATGACCTCTCATCATGGAATAAACCCAAAAGCTCCACCTTTAAACATACATCACAAAGCATACTCTTCCACAAGCTACCTTACACCATGGCAAATCAAACTTGTTCCAAGAAACCCCTAAAACCTTACACACCACCTTTCTACCCATCAAGTTCAATCATCACAAAGCATACAATACTTAAACGACAACAAGTGGTCCGAACAAGATCAAGAATAAGAAGATTGGCCTCAAATTCCTTTGTGAAGAATTTTGAAAGACATGAGATTATGTAGACCATCTAAAGAAGTACTTTTCAGGTAAAAATGGTTAGTAAAGTGTTGAAGTAGAGGGGAACTTTGAAAGATCACCTGAATAGTGAGTCAAGGTTAGATGGCTCAGGTGAATGGAGTCTACCTCTGATTTAATGTTGTATGGATATAAAAATCCTTTTCTGATATTAATAAGGATTAGAGAGTCACAGATAGAGTTACTAATGGTACTGAAGCATTCCTGATACTTACATGTTCTTCTTTGTATGACAAAGTTAGTACCGACCATGTTACTTAGTACCGCTAGCAAGTTTGTACCGCTTAAGAGTCCGATTGGAGAATAATACGCCAAGGTACAAAATTGCAAATGGAAACGTTTTTCTTTGAATTAGGTCACCAAAACCTATCATAATCCATTTCAACCGCCCAATTACTCACGCAATCTCTTCAACTGATATTCTTAATTTTCAAGCCCAATTTTCTTTTACCGACGATCACTCTCTTTCGAAGCAATATGTCTGCTCCCCCCCTTGAGTCTGTCCTAACACAACAAAATCGCCTATTTGGAAAAGACTGAAGGAATGTTGAGTTACCATTAATGTGATTGATTTTTCTTCAAAGAAGTTATCTTTCTCATGCGCTCACTGTAAGACCTGTTGTTTCAACCACATTCCGTAGAACAGTTTTGGACTTCAGCTAATCCAAAACAATCAACAATTGCAAGGCACATAAATTTTTTTTTTTAACTGCCAAAGAAGCTGGCAATTTAGTGTCTATCTCTGAAGCATCCCCATCGTACTGAACTTCTTTATGATGATGCTGATGGGATAGACACACTTCCAAATCAAGCTATCTTTGATGTATTCAAAACTTATGGGAATATGAAGGGGATTTTTTTAACTGTGGTTAACATTTAATAAAGCTTTGTTTTCACCCAATAGGAGGTTTTAATCAACACAATTAAATCATTGAATAAGCTCCAAAAGTACCTCATGGGAACAATTCCTACAAATATTGCATTGCTGAATTAGTTTAACCACTAATCAAAAGTATACATTTTTCTAAATTGATTTTTGACGGAATGATTAGACATCTAGAGGCAAGAGAAGTTGTTAAGTATCCTCCGTTTTATTTTATAAAATTTTAGCTAGACAATTAAGTTAATGTAACTGTACCTTTAGATCACTTTCCTGTAAATAGTTTAACTAATAAAGTTTTTTTCCTTTTATGGTTAAAAGGGGCAAAACATTTTTTCAGCAAAATTACACCTTTGTTTTGATAATATGTTGTCCAACCAACTCGAAAGAGGGTACTTCCTTCAGAAAGACTATCTAAGCACACCCAACACCCTCTCCCTGAACCCACTAGAGAAGCCCAAATGAGTCACTTCAATGACTCACTTCTGCTCATTCTAGATGTGAGGTACCATTTGAGCAACACTGACCTTATCCCAGTCCTTCACCCAGACCTTCACCAACCCTTCCCCACTCCTAAATTCCTGATCAATTCAGAACATACTGTAGAATCTTGGAGAACATTCATTTCAATGAAACATCCCTTTCCAGGGAATGAGGATGCAATGACTCTCCAAAATGTCTATGATCTTTGTATCTCTTTGTGTAAACAGGTTTCAGATCAAGCCAAGGAAATTAAACTCTTGAAGGCTAAGATCACAAAGCTCAAAAAGAAAGCTAATCCTGTCATCAAACACTTCAAAGCATATCAGAAGAGAATATCAAAGGAACAAAGACAACAAAGGAAAAGACTCTCAAAGAAAAAGAAGGTGCAGATAGAGTCTGTATCCAAACAAGGATGGAGGAAAGGGGGGGATGGGGGGGGGGAGGGAAGGGGAAAAAAGAATCAAAAGGAGATGTAAAGCAAAGAAAATGCTCAAAGTGAAGGAGGACAAAAGAACTGATAGGATGTAGAAAAGAAACTGATGAAGTTGGACTTAGTACTGAAGATGAAGTTAGTACTGCTAAGGAAGGAGTTAATACCGACTTTGAAAAAGTTAGTACCGACAGACCAAAACTTAGTACTGACGATTTCAAAGTTAGTACTGATGATCAAGTTGATGCTTCTGAAGACATCTTTAAAGGTACTGAAGACAAAGGAGAAGGTTCTGAAGAGAGAGTTGAAAGTACCACTGAGCAAAGAGTAAGTACTGAAGAGCAATCTAAGGAAGAAATTGCTTCTCAAGATTCTCAAACATCCTCTCTGACACCACATCCTGTGATATTTGGTGAATGATGAAACAATTGCTAACTTTCTCATCAACATGATTAAAGCCCATAGCAAATTCCAAGAAAAAGAGAAAGGTGTAGAACTGAAGGATGTTGAAGATACTGATAGACCTAGAACTACTTCTACAAGATCAACACTCACTTTAAAGCCTCTTCCAAAAATTGATCCTAAAGACAAAGGGAAGAAGAAGATTGAAGAGGAGGATGAAACTGAAAGTGAAGATGATGATATTCCTCAAGCTGTGAAGAAATTCAAGAAACTTGAGAGTGATGAAGAGTTGGCTAGTAAAGTGCTAGAAGAATGGAACTGAAAGGAAAAAAACAAACTTGCAGAGAAACAAGCAACAATGTAAGCCTCTCATTAATAACATTGATGATGTTAAGGCAAGAATTGAAGCAGACAGAATTCTAGCTGAGAAGCTTCAAGAGCAAGAAAGAGAGCAGTTTACTATAGAAGAAAGAGCTAAGTTCCTTCATGATACAATTGCTGCTCAAAGAAAGTTCCTTGCTCAACAAAGATCACAAGCTATAAGGAATAAACCTCCAACCAAGAATCAACTCAGAAATCAAATGATAACCTACATAAAGCATGTGGGAAACTACAAACATGCTGATTTGAAGAGCAAGAAGTTTGAACACATTCAAGCTTTGTATGAAAAGATTAAGAAGAATATTAGATTTCATCTCTACTAGATCTGCTCAAGATGAAAGGTTTATCAAGAGGATGAATGAAAAAGGAGCTGGTTTATCTAAATCTGAAGTGATCAAGGAAGACACCAAAGAAGAAGTCAAGGATGAGGATAAAGATAAAGAAAGTACTAGAAAAAGAAAGCTAGGTACTAGAAAGAAGATGAAGTCAAGAAAAAGGAGATATATTCAACACACTTCTGAGGATGATAGTGACAAAGAAAATGATGAGCTAAGATTGTGTTTGAAAATAGCTCAAGATGAAGAAAAAGAAGTGGACTATGAAGTACTTGACAGAAAATATCCTATCATTGACTGGAAGACAGTATGTCTTGGAACAAAACCACAGTTTGATGAATCCAAAGAAGGAGAGATCAATCTGAATGTGGTAACAAGAAGCAATGGACAGCAAAGATACTTTAGTGTCTTAACAACAGTATTGTCCATATTTGATAGAGAAGATCTAAATGCTGTGTTTCAACTGGTAATGGATAAATACCATGATGAGATGCCTGAAGGTTTTGAAAGAGTTCTTTGGGGAGATTTGAAGGTTTTGTTCAAACCATATGAGTTTTGGAGCTCACAGCATGAATGGAAGGTAATCAGTTAGAAGTTGGCAAGTTTCTCAGGGTCACGCTTTAATGACCAATGAAGGAGTAGTCATACATATGCTAATAGAGAAGAAGTATCCTTTAAAGAAGGAAATACTGGTGCAAATGCTAAATTTAAGATTAGAGTCTGAAGAAGAAAGTACAATGGCATTGGAATTGATAAGAATTTACAAGAAGGTACTTGCGACCTTAGAATCTAAAGAACAAGACTGATGGAAGTGAGAAGGGATTGAGTGTTGGCTAACACCACAAACAAATGGTTTATCATTCACCCAGCTTAACAGGCAAAAGAATTGGCTAGTCCACAAAGCAAACGGCTTGGCTAAAGACTTCTCAACCGTTGATGGTTAAATTTACCAAAAATTGTAGGGTAATCAACTCACCTTGCTTCTTGGTAAAGAGTTGGCTAGTCCGAGATCAAAACATTTTCTTGGTAAAGACTAATACAAATCTGTTGATAGCTGATTAGTTTTGCTAAAAACTTATAGGTTTATCATGCACCAATGTTATGACAATAAAGCATTGGCTAGTCCAAACACAAACGCTATTTGGTAAAGACTTCTCAAATCCGTTGATGGTTGACAGTTACCAAAAACTTTAAGAATTAACTCACCCATATTCTTAGAAAAAAGAGTATCAACCAGAGCAAACGGCTACAAGAGTTATCTATCCCAGAGCAAACGGCTACTGGTAAAGGAACATCAAATCCGTTAATGGCTGGTAGTTTGCCAAAAACTACAAATCCAACTTAGTTGGTTTGCAGGATAAAGATGTTGCTTTGTAGCTGAAAAGATGTTGCTGAAATTGCTGAAAAGTCAAAGTTGCTGCTAAAGAGGGATAGAGAGTACAAGATTAAGAAAAGATAAAGAATGTTTGGATACATCCTCTGTGAAGCTTAAAGGATTGAAGAAACATGAAGTTAAAATAGTTTAACATTCATGTTTAAGGGAGGATTGTTAGGATTAATGTTTTCTTAACTTAGTACCGACAGTACAATAGTTAGTACCGACAGTTATACTTAGTACCGACAGTACAAAGTGTTAGTACTGCTGGTTAGTTAGTACCGTTAGTAGTAAAATAGTTAGTACCGATGAGAAGATATTTAAAAGATATTTGTGAGATATTTGTCAGAAAGTCATGTAAGACTTTTAGGGTTATCCTTGGTCTATAAAAGGATAACTATTGACATAGTTAGAACACAGATGAGACAGATGAAATATATGAAATAGACGATTACAAATCACATATCATATCATAGTTAGCAATCTGTAACTCTCAAGAACATTTTAACAAAGTTGTTATTCAGTTAATCATTATTCTTCTTAGTACTTGTGTTAAGATTCCGCATTAACATATTGTATTCAAGTCATTGTTTCTACATAGTCTGTTGTATTTATACATCTAGGCTATCATCCTTTATAGGCTGCAAAGATCCATTCAGTTTAAGGAACCACACCTGCCCTGACATGTTTACAATGTTCAGTAAAATAGAAATGACACTTTAATTGCCGGGTGACTTGTGCGAGGGCATAAAAACATATATGGGAAAGATAATATTATAAGAGCTTGTAATATATTTTGTAGAAATTATCATCGATTGTGTGACGTGATTGAACCCTCAGACTTCAAGTGCCATGTTAAAGCCTCAATGGTGCAATAACGTTACTCAATGCATTTTTCATTACAATAAACGTTTCATGGTTTTTAGTTAAGTGATGTTAGAGTTTAGTATCTAATGGTCGTAAGACTCGATAAAGTAAAAGGGTGGGTAATGTTGTGTCTTTAACTCTTTATGTTTTTCAGTTTTTGTAATTCATGGGTTAAAGTTATATTCATACTTATACATTAGACTCATCATGAAATATAAATTGATTTAAATTTTATTATGCATAATATATTGGTCTTTATGTTTTATTTTGCATAAGTGTATTTTTCATAAAATATTATTCTTCACAAATAAAAATTCTTCAAAATGAATAACAACAAGGTTTTGAAGCCCGCATGTTGCCGTGGGACATTTGTATACGACTGATTCTCATACACATGTAAAGATTTATGGTGTTGTATCTTGATTCAAGCAAACGAAAAACAAATGAATATAACGAATATGATAGTAAGCAACAACTGCTTATGCATAACGTTGGCTTGATATATACAAGGCCTAATATCCCCCTCGTGTCGAGCGGGAGATCTTCGGTACGTTCAGGCTGTGGAGCGAACTCAAGAAATAAAGCTGTGGGGAGACCCTTAGTAAAAATATCTGCATACTGAAATCTGGAAGGGACATGAAGCACACGAACCTGGCCGAAAGCAACATATTCTCGGACAAAATGAATATCAATCTCGATGTGTTTAGTACGCTGATGCTGCACAGGATTAGTAGACAGATACACAGCACTCACTTATCACAATAGACAAGTGTAGACAGTAAAAGAGAGGAGTGTGAAGTTCAGCAACATATTCCGGAATCCACGCAGTCTCAGCTAACAACATTCGCAACACCTCGATCTATTCTGCTCAGCACTTTAGAACGAGATTAATGTAACATGCGTTTAGGCAGAACAGACAAAAGGTTATCACCAAGGAACACACAATACCCGGAGGTAGACCTTACGAGAAAAGGGAACCAGCCAATCAGTATCTTTATAAGCAGTGAGTTGACTACTGGTATGAGGACTTAAAGCTGAAGTCCTTCGGTCAATAGTCCCACGAACTAGCGCAAAATAACGGTCAAAGCAGTAAATGTGGATTCAGAGGATCTGCATGTAAAGACAGATCTGCTGCAACGAATAAGGATAATATCTGGGCGTGTGAATGTCAAATACTGAAGGGCACCTGCAAGGCTTCGATATAAAGTAGGGTCATTGACAGGGTCACCATCAGAACCGAGTTTGGACTCAGTGTCCACAGGGGTCTTGCATGGGTTACAATGCTGCATGTGAGCGCGCTCAAGAATTTCCTTTGCAAATTTAGACTGAGACAAAAACAATCCAGACTTCGATCGCTGTGCAGATACACCAAGGAAATAATTGAGAGAGCCAAGGTCAGTCATAGCAAACTCACTATGAAGTAATGTAATAATATGATAATTCACCATTGAAGGCTAATAGATTATACATATGCGAATGAATCATGTTATTCATCTTTATTAGATTGCGTAAGGATGTCTGAAAATTAAAAAAAAAAAATTCACATTCAATAATGACTCATGTTATTCGTATTTATATGTTTAGCCCCGCGCATACACATATTTAAAGATTAAATACGGCTAAAATTATTATTAACAAGTATAAATATCAAAATAAACAAACCACCTCATGGGTTACCGTGAGATGAAAATAAATAAACGAGATTGTACGTATACCAACAATACATATTTTTTCCAAGGTCATTATGTGCTATTTAACATGCATAATGTCTAGAACATGATATCAATTGTTACATTTAAACAATGTCAACCTAAACATCATGATAGTTAAACAAAGTCAAATACTTTATGCAACAAAAATCTATACAAACTATTAACCAATATTAATACATAATGAAAAAATACGTAAAACCTCGCACGTGCATAAATATTATAACTATATTATAAGTATAAAAAGATTTAATATAATTTTATAGAAAAATCATATACTTTATAAAACTATGAATTTATAAATTGTCATAATATTTAACTTTAAAACAAAATTATTAAAATATTATTACCCGGTATATTATATAGCAAACCATGTGTATGCACAAGTTCTAAAACTATTTTTAATCGTACAAACAAATAGCTTTAATGGGTTTATTGAAACACATGTTTGAGAGTTCAATATAAAAGTATTGTCAAAGTTTATGGGTTAAATCAACTAGTTAATGAAAAGTGATTAAACAATAATTGTTTCCTAATGAAAAATATAAGTGTGTAAATCAAAGTTTGTTTTCTAAATATTAGTCTATGTGAATGTGATCTTTATATTTCATGGGTATTATAGACTTTTGATCATTTGGAGCGTGTATTTTTGTTTGTTGGAACAAAGAGTACTTTATATTTATTTATTTCATATGGTATCATTTATAATCATGCACTCCCTCTTGCCTGTTGCAGAGAGCAGAGTACACATTTAAATCTTCATCATTGGATCCCTTGTTTCTCTCTCATTATGTGTGACTTCACAGAATTTTGTATGTTTTTGTGGGTCAGATGTCATTAAATTTGCTCAAACATTTGTGCATAAAACCAAAAACACCCTAGTGTTGGATAGTATCATAGTACTACTACTAGTTGTTATGCAAATGCAGACTTCAAAAACAAGGTAATCCACCTTTTATATCTCTTGACTTTTACTGAAATTTCAAAATTCTGTTATATTAAGTTGATGAAATGTATTAAAGTTGATGAAATGTCTTAGTGTTAAAGAAAAAAATTGTATAAAGTTCATGTTGTTTTTGAGTTTATAATGTAGGTGTGAATTTGATATTATGACTCTTAAAAAACTATGTTATGGTCAAGTAACATATCTTTCAAGCTCTTTGACACTGTAAAATGTCCACTAATTTGATATTCCTAGAATTGCACTTTGCTTATTATCTATCAGCTAAAAAGTCAATTTGATCATTTAGGTTTGGTATGTTGTGAATGTGGTTTTCAATCAGAATTAGATATTGAAGTTCATATGTGTCAATAATCTGTTTTCAAACACCAACTCTTAATATATTGATCCCAAGTACTTAAATATTGAAAATCATAATCAGTTTTTGTCAAAGACTTTAGATTGGTTAAATGCATAGTGCAACATATTGTATTCAAGGAGATGGTGGTTATGGAAATCTATAATTGTTGTTTTGTTTTTGTTCTTGGCTAACAGTACAAAGAGCTCCGAGGCTTCTCGGAAGATCTCTCCTCGATTTGCTTCTTCTCCAGACACAATCCAAAAGAGTTCGCCGGGTCCAACTACACGAAAACTTAAGATGACTGGACTTGAAGTCAGCTCTTCTTCTCCGAAAAAACCAAGCATTAAGATACCAAAAAGTACAAGTCCAATAATCGGGGCTCGCAAGTCACCTAGAAGTCCCATTTCTGAGGTAAACTGAACTATCAATCCCTGTAAAGTTGCAGTAGAGGTCACAAGAAACACATTGGGTTGGGTAGACCCACAAAAGTTTTTTTTTCTTTAATCTTTTTATGGATAGCTAATACGCTAATTATGATCCAAAAACAATATTGTTAGTATAACAATCTGAAATTCTAACAAAATGGTTTATGTGGTTGTAAACAATAAAAACAGACATTGTACGACTATTAGCTCCGTTTCCTTTTTAGCAAGATTTTTTAAGTGAGCAATTGGACAGGTTAACTATTCATATGTAAATAAGATTACACCACGTAATCAGTGCATAACTTATAACTTTTGAATGCGAAATAAAAAATAAACACTTTTTGTAATGGTAGTTCAAACGACGTCGAAAATCTTGGATCTGATAGTAAATTGCTTCTTTGGACTTTACGCTGCCTCCCGTCCTTGATGTTTCTTCTTTCAAATTGCAGAAGAAGCGTCCAAGCAGAGTTTCAGAACTCGAAACACAAATCCCTCAACTAGAAGATGCTTTGAGGATTGTAAAGGACCAACTCATTTCATCAGAATCATGCAGGTGTCAAGCCCAACAAGACGCCCAAGACTCAAGAAAGCAGCTTTCAGATATGTCTTCAAAGTTAGAAGAGTCTCAAAAGCTCCTGGCTCGGTTTTCTTCCGAGGAATCACATGTAATGTTTCTATTGTAGCAAAATTTCAAGCTATAATTTTTATTTCTCAGTTGTCATAATTCTCGAATATGGATATTTATGGCAAGAAAATACTACTTATTATCATCGTTCTTTTTAACAACTTTGAGTGTCTTTAGTGGAGATTGCTATTATGACTATTTAAGATAGCCAAGTAGTCAAGTTGGGCGGATTTGTAACGGGTCAAAAGGGGTTGGGTCGATAGCAAATATTAGAAATAATGATCAAAATTATATAAAGACTTTAATTTATGCATCTTCTAAACCATTTGGCCTTTTCTATTTTCAACTAATTATAAATGATATTTGAATGACTTGTTAATACAGTATCAACAAAATAAAACAATAACTAATAATTTTTTCCTATAAATTAACAGGGTATACAAGAGCTGTCCGAGGCTGGTGATGAAGCATGGAAATCAAAACTCGATGCAGCCAAGAAACTGCACTCAGCTGATTTAGATGCACTAGCAACCGCGGTCAGTGAGATTGGTCAACTACAACTCAAACTTGATGAAAAAACAAAGTGTGAAGCCACACAAACCGAACAAGCGGCATCAGCATATGCAGAGTTACATAGCTTGAAAGAAACAATGGCTGAAACCCTTTCCCTTGTGGAGACCATGAAAAACCAACTTAATGATAGCCAAAGTTCAGAGTCTGAGGCCAAAAACCTCGCTAAAGAGACTTTACTACAGCTTGAAACTGCCAAAAAGACTATAGTCTCCCTCAAGTTAGAGAATAGAAAGGCCACTGCTTTGGAAGTTGTCGAAAATTCAAGAGAAAGTGAATTTGAAAACCAAAATGAAGAAGAGATGGTAGCTTTGAAAACTGAAGTAGAAAAGCTGAAATCTGACTTGGAAACTGCTGAGAAAAGATTGAATGAAGAACAATCACGAAAGTCAATGGAGATCACTAATGCTTATCAGTTGGTGGAGGAGATTAAGTTCAACTCAAGGGTAAAAGAGTCAGAACTAGAGGAAGAATTGAACAAGTCAAAAGAAGATATCGAAGACTTAAAGGCGAATCTCATGGATAAAGAAACAGAATTGCAAGGCATTTGTGAAGAAAATGAGGACTTAAACTCAAAAATGAGAAATTCCTTATCAGGTATGAGAGAAATTGAATTAGAGGAGGAGATCAAGATTGTGAAACAAGATTTTGACTTATTGAAGTCAAAGTTGATGGTTACCGAGACAGCATTGCATGATAAATCAGAAGAAAATGAAAAGCTTAAACTGGAAATTAAAAAAACTGACTGTAAAGAGTCATTGGTGGGCTCTGAAAGTGATTCTGCTATTAAGGTTGATCATCTTGCGGAGGAGATAGAAAAAAGTACTAGAAAAGTTGCAAGAGTTGAGGAGCAATTAGAAGCCGCTCAAGCGGCTAACTATGAAATGGAGGCAGAATTAAGGAAACTAAAAGTGCAGTCTGATCAATGGCGGAAGGCAGCAGAGGCGGCTGCAGCTATGCTTTCGACCGGCAATAATACAAATAGGAGGTTGATGGAGAGAACATGCTCAATGGACAATACTACCCCTGGGAGGAACATTGATTCTCCTTACGGTGAAGACATCGATGATGACGAGTTCATGAAGAAGAAAAATGGTAATATGCTTAAGAGGATTGGTGTGCTGTGGAAGAAGCCACACAACAAATGACCATGAGGGATATTTTTTACGTAATTTTCATAAGGGCTTTGTATCTAATATACTTGATATGTGTTGATTTGTTTTTTAAGGACCGTCTATGCTTATGTAGACAGATACTTATATTATGATCTTAATACTTATGATTATAGGGTGTATCTGCCAATATGTCATAGTGTCATACTTTAATGGATGATTTGGCTTTTGAAAGATTTTGATTGCTGTCATATTGTCACGTGCGTATAAAAAACCAATCGCTACACAATCATTAGTTACATAACTAACTTACTAGCATAGTTGATAGTAACTTCCTGCGTTCATTTACTGTCGTTCTTCACTTTAGGCATGACTCAACCGCTCAGGCTATTATATGCTCACTGTTCTTTAAATGCTTTTCCATTGTATCCAGCAACATATAAATCTCTTTCGCTTTAATATGGGATTTGTCCCCTTTTCGGAATTCATATGCGATGCCATCGACCTCAACTGAACTACATCCAGGACTCTTCTTAATGTTTCTTTCTTTCATAGTCTTTCTTAACTTGAATGCATCCCTCCAGTTATACGAAGACGAATACAAGTTTGACATAAGTATATATGCACCAGAGTCTTTCTCTGCGTCCATCTTATCTAACTTTTTCATCACCCTTTTTCCAATCTCTAAATTCCCATGAATCCTGCAAGCGGCCAGTAATGTTCCCCAAACTAAAGCGTCAGGTTCTATTACCATACGCTCAATAATATCCTCAGCTTCACTAAGTAACCCCGCACGACCCAATAAGTCAACCATACACCCGTAGTGTTCTTTTTGAGGTTTAATATTGTGCACTTTCAACATATCCACAAAATGCTTGCAGCCTTCCTTTACAAGTCCAGCATGGGAACAAGCCATCAGAATCCCTAAATATGTTACATCATTTGGTACAATTCCAGTTTTAAGCATTTCAGAGAAAACGTTCATTGCTCTTAGTCCCTTCCCATTCATTGCAAGCCCAACAATCATGCTTGTGTACGTAAAAACATCTCTACGTTTCATACCATTAAAAACACAATACGCTTTCTCTATGACTCCACATTTCATGTACATATCTAGAAGGGCATTCCCAATAAACCCATCTGCTATAATACCACGTCCGTCTATATAAGAATGTACCCATTTCCCAGTTTTAAGTGTCCCTAAATTAGCACAACAATTGAGCACGCCCACTAAAGTGACATTATCAGGTTTTACACCTTGATTCTGCATCTTTCTAAACATGTTCAATGCAATCGTGAACTCTCCTTGTTGAACCAATCCCATAATCATCGAATTCCAAGAAACAACATTCTTCACAGGCATCTCATTGAACACTTGAACCGCTAAACTAGCATCTCCACATTTCATATACATATCAATCAAAGCATTACATACATACACATCAAAATCCAAATCGTAATCACAAATATACTTGTGCAATCTCTTACCAAGGCTAATATCTCTCAACCGTCCACACGCCGAAATCAAAACCACCATCGTAACCTCATCTGCCTTAACACCTACTTCACACAGCTCATCAAACAACTCCACTCCTTCTTTGCAACAACCCATCTTAACATACCCTTGAATCAAAGTCGTCCACGTCACCATATCTTTAACACTACTCCCACTAAAGACCTTATTTGCACATTCCATAACACCACATTCACTATAAAACCTTACCAACATGTTAACAACATATAAATCCAACACATACCCATTTTTCACCACATGACAATGTATCTGCTGGCCATGTTTCAAAGCATGTAAAAGCGTGCATGCCTTAAGGACCAAAGGGTACGTAAAACTATCACCAAGTAAGCCTTTTTTAAGCATGTCACTAAAAAAAAACAATGCTAATGTGGGAAATGTTTTTATAAGTGTGTTATAAAGATGGATATTCGGGTTTTGGAGTTTAGTAAAAAGAGTGTGTATGTAGGTGATATCAGGAGTGTCATTAGTTGTTGTAGCAATAGACATGATTCTTGTGTAGAGATATTGCTGTTGTGGGATTGTTTGCAAGGAGTACGATGTTTTGATGAGATAAGAGTGGATTTGTTTGACTTGTTTTAAGGATTGACAAGAGTTAAGTTGTTGATCTATAACTGATGTTTTTGGGTAATGGCTAACTGGGATGGAAGTTATCATCATATTTCCATTCGTACAAAGATAATGTTGGTCGGGACCCTTGGCTACTTTTGATTCTAGAGAGTTTTTTGTTTGATTGGTCCTTTGAAAACAGTTACCTAAGTCATGTCATCATTCTTTTCGACCACTTTATCTGTTGTTTTACTTTTAGGCTGGACGCAATAAGGGTAACGACCGAGTCGGTCGACACTCGGTCGTCCCTATTGTAGCCGGTCGTTGGAATTCGGTCGTCGAGGGTAGAAATGCAGAACTATGTCGTGGTCACGACCATCTTGTATGCCCACCAAAATTAGCCGTTTGGCTATTTAAATTAAAAAAAAAAAACTTTTTAATTTAAAAATTATAAACTTTTATCCTATAAATACCATATCACATCTCTATTTTTATACACACTTTCAAACACATTCTCTCTAAATACTTTTACACATATCCTTTACAAAACGTCTTACGAACTATTTTTTGGTTCCTCCTCGGACGATGAATATGAAGTTAATAGTGAGCTTGCGTTTTTTACGGAGGCATGTACTTCGGTAATTGAAGCCTCTAAACCAAAAAGGACCCGAAACCAAGTACCAAGAGATCGTTACGGAACTCATGATTGTTTAGTGGCGGCTTACTTTTCCGAATATCCACAATATGATGAAGCAACATTTCGTATGCGGTTTCAAATGAGACAACGGTTTTTCACACGCATTGTTCAAGAAATAAGTGATCATTATCCTTATTTTCAAGTGCAACCTGATTGTTCGGGAAGAATTGACATTTCCGCATTGGTGAAGTGTACTTCGCAATTCGTCAAATGACGCACGACACCCTTCCTGCTGCTCTTGGCGAATATCTTCAAATGGGTGCTACAACTGCCCGTGACAATCTCGTACATTTCTGTAATGCTGTAATGGAGTTATACGGACGCGAGTATTTGCGGCAGCCGACATATACTGATATGGAAAAACTCTATGCTCATCACGAAGAAAAGCATGGGTTTCTTGGGATTATAGGAAGCATTGATTATACGGATTGGCCGTGAGAGAATTGCCCTCATGCATTTAAAGCTCAATTTTGTAGGGGTGACCACGGATCAGATCCTTTCATTTTATTGGAACGCTTGCATCCCAAGACTTATGGATATGACATGCGTTCTTTGGTGTCTCTAGGATGAACAACGACGTGAGCGTTTTACGGCAATCCCCTATTTTTAATGATCTAAAAACAGGGAAAGCACCGGATGTTCCTGGATGTTCCTGATTGTGTCGTCGTGTAGGTGTAGTTTATGATAGTTCAAGTTTTAAATTTATATTTTGCCGACTTTACCTAAAACAACACGTTAACGGGCAGTGTACTCGGTCAGATGGAGTTTTATGGTAAGTAGGGTGTCAATCACTAAGAGCGAGAACTAATCTTTTATTTTATCAATATTTTGGTTAACTAAACTAAGTTAATTTAAACTATGTTAATTCTATTCTATGTTAAACCTATGCTAAACCTATGTTAATCCTAATTCTAACGGATAAATGAGGGTTTCAGCCTGAAAGACTAGCACAGGTTTGTGATAACTTAGATCAACTTAAGACACAATAACACACGCAAGCAAACAGACAAAAGATAAAAGAGCGGTCTAGCCAAATATAAGAAAATTGTATTAACCATGTTTAATCCAATTAGAGCGTTGGTTTGTTTATTAAGTGCAGTGAATACTTACCTCGGGGCGACATATCATTCTTAAGACTTAGGCGTTACTTCTTCCTAAGACTTAGACACGTAAAATTCTGTCACTATTAAACGCATCCGCATAAAGCATCCTATTGGCTGATTATAATCTATCTTAGGGGTCAAAGCAATGGTGATCTAGTTAAACCCTAGCTCATAGAGACTTTACCCACTTACTGCTTAATGGCAATTTATATACTAGTAGTCCACTGGCCAAGTCTTTACCAATGATTAAGAACGTACTCGTTGATCCCAAGGGTCACCTGCCAGTCCAACTAAGCTCACTAATCTAAAGGCAAAGACACGTCATTATTTGTGATCCTATTGGTCTAGATATATAAATCACTATATGGAGAGCCATCCCGACATCTAGCTAACTTAGTCGGTATCACTAGATCTAGTTGAATGATAGGTCGCATATAAAAGCACGTAAACAAGTATAAATTGATAAACATAAACAAGCAATCAACAATGAATTAAGCATTCAGGATAAACAAATCAAACATTCAAATCTTCATAATAATGGCTAATACCCAAG
>BQNB010072402.1:0-32451 GCA_026074375.1 Tanacetum coccineum
TAATGAGTCATCTGATGATGACAACGATGATGATGATGTTGAGAAGGATGAGGAGGACGAGGAGGAGGAGCATCTAGCTCCGACAGACCCTTTTACTGTACCTACAGATGATCCTGTCCCCTCAAGCTGAGAATACATAGGCATTTGAGACTGAGAAGTCTGCTTCTACACCACCTACCTCTCCACACCATATCATCTTGTCTTTTGAGACCAAATCCCGTACAGTATAGATGTCTATTTAACACCATACTCCATGATCACCATCTGCTAAGGCAGGCATTACCGAGATGTTGCTACACTACCTTCATCATCACCACCACCAAAGAATGTGGAGTCACTTAAAGATAACATAAGAGTCTAGCATCTAGAATCTTGAGAGGCACCCTGGCCATAGACAAATAGATTTGTCAGTGTAGCTCATTTTGTATTCCACTAAACTTGAGTAATACTCGGTTGGTAGTGTTAATTAAAAGCTTGTACTCTTTTACTCATGTTAAAATGATGTATTAAGTATTAAAAACCTTTTATAAAAAACGCTGTGGTTATGATCATGCTACTGGACGATGGGGATTTATTTATGCTATGGTTGCTGTTATCTTATATCTATGCATAACGTGGTCTCACCTTACCTACTTGTAGGGATCACGGAGTGTCATGATTTTCCCTTGAATGAAACTTCATATACATTTTGTTCCCTGTGACTTTCAGGAAACAATGACAACTGTTGATCAAGGGATGAGTGTTGAGGAAATTGAGCGGGTTATAGCCGAGCGAGTGGCTAATGCTATCGAGGCTATTGCCATTTATGAGACGAAAACCAACATGGCCCGTAAGTCAATAAGCCAGACCGAACAACAAGAATGCAAGGTAGCAGAGAATGCTAACAACAAGAGAAAGTGGGAAGGTAACCACAATGGGCAATGTACTGTAAAGTTCAGGAATTGCAAGAAGGTTGACCACATGACCCAGGATTGTAGGAAATCCTGCTGCTGCTATGAAGGAACTCAACCAACCACGCCTGTTATGAGTGTGGAAGTCTGAGACACTTCAAGAGTGAGTGTCCAATAGTGAAGTTCCAGAAACGTGTGGATAAAAAGATCAGCACTCTTGCTGAACGCCAGACTGAGAACAAGAGGAAGTTTGAAAACACTTCCCGAAATAGTCAGAATCAACAACAACAACAAACTAAGAGGCAAAACACTGGCAGGGCATACACTGCTGGATCGGGTGATAAGAAACCATATGGGGGATCTAGACCCCTGTGCTTAAAGTGCAATTACCACCATGACGGTCCGTGTGCTCCAAAGTGCTATAAATGCAACAAATATGGTCACATCGCCCGTGACTGTAGGGGTACAGGAAATGCCAATGCTGTTAAACAAGGTCACTGTAGACAAGTCAGAAGATTATTGCGATAATGTGGGAGATCAAGGCCACTAAAAGAGGATTGCCAGACGAAAGAACCAAAGTCATAAAAACCAAATTGAAGTACTAGGAGCACATGGAGTGGTGCATACCTTAAGAGGAGGAGAAACCGATCAAGGCCCTAACAACATTAAGGATGGGATCGAAGCTTAAAAGAGAAAGTTGGCCCCCTTCCCGCCCCCTTGCCTACAAACCCTAAGTTGGAACATCGTAAACTTATTTCCTTAGGAGTTCACGTTGTATTTCCCTTGAAATCTCAGTTGTACAAATGATTTTCAAAATTATCTATTATGAGGATTTTTGTCCAATAGTAACTAGGTTCCTTACTTACTCTTACGAACTACTCTCCGAATATCATGAAAATTATAACGCTAGTTTGACAAAATGAGCAAATGCATCGTTATCCTCAATTATACATGCCTGATCAACTATGTATAAATTCAAGGACAGGTACCATGCCGTTGGGGGGGGCTAGAGTAGTCACTCTAAAAACTTCTTGTTAAAAAGACTATATTTCTACTTATATCATGTTTTATGTGTGTATTCATAGAACGCGTTTACTTTTGGAAATTGAATTAGTAACCCTATCAACTAAATAGACCTTCGCTCCGTCTTACTATAAAGTTGGCATCATCTTATACCAAATCCTAAGCCGATAAGCCTAGACACATCACTAGTCGCCCTAAGACAATTTCGCTATCGAATTTGCTCGCCGTTAGAGAATTTACTAAATCACCCATTCAAAATCAACTTAATACCCGTAGAACTTGGTAGTTTCGATGCTATAATCGGTATGGATTGGTTGGCGAAATACCAAGCGGTCATTCTGTGTGCTGAGAAGATTGTTCGCATTCCCTGGAGAAATAAAACCTTAATCATACACGGTGACGGAAGTACCCAGGGAAATGTGACACGATTAAACATCATTTCTTGCACTAAAACGCTGAAGTACATGGAAAAAGGGTTTCCTATCTTTCTGGCACATATCACTGCAAAAGAAGTTGAAAACAAGTCGAAGGAGAAGCGACTTGAGGACGTACAAATAGTTCAAGACTTTCCCGAAGTATTTCCGGAGGACTTGCCGGGTCTTCCTCCGACTCGACAAGTGGAATTCCAAATTGATTTGGTACCTGGTGCTGCACCTATAGCACGGGCACCTTATCGATTAGCGCCTTCCGAAATGAAAGAGTTATCGGAGCAACTGAAAGAGCTATCCGACAAAGGCTTTATAAGGCCCAGTTCCTCGCCCTGGGGAGCTCCGGTCTTGTTTGTCAAGAAGAAGGACGGGTCATTCCGGATGTGCATTGATTACCGGGAACTGAATAAATTAACGGTGAAGAACCGTTATCCGCTCCCAAGAATTGATGATCTATTTGATCAGCTCCAAGGGTCGAGTGTCTACTCAAAAATCGACCTAAGGTCAGGTTATCACCAATTGAGGGTTCGAGAAGAAGACATTCCGAAAACTACCTTCAGAACTCGTTACGGCCATTACGAATTTCAAGTTATGTCAACCCTTTCAAAAAAAATAGTGTTTAGAAGAAAGCCGTGAGTTTTCTTGGTTCGCTCCTAGTGCCTTTAGAACATTTAAATTGGAAACCTAAATATAAGGGTTGCTACAACAATCCTGAAGAGGCAAAAGGACAATGGAAGACTGAGATAAGATTGGTTGACCCTTATGGGAATATCTACCTTCAAGCTTTTAAGACTAAACCAACCAATCAGAAGTTATCGAGATACCACAGGTTGAGTGACATTATGTCACCCAACTGGTTCATGGATTGAATAACTGAAACAAAATGAAATTAAAGAGGACCCCTGATCTCCTATATGCTACCTTTTATGTTTTTCTTTTCGGTTGAGTCATAATAAAAATCATTTGTATGAATCCTATCGGATTACAAATGATGTATGGGCTGTAGCCCTACTTAATGCAAAATTTATGTTAAGTCAATTTTTTTTATTAAAACTTATGTTATGTCAAATATCAAATTAACTGTTATAAAATTTTTTTAGAGGCCAAGTACGCCGCACTTATAGGAAGTGCACCGCACTTTGGAACAGTTTTATTATTATATATATACCCAAACACACATTTTAGTTTTATAAACACATAACTCCACACAAAACCGCTAGGTTTTGCAATAACAAAAGAATTTTCAAAGATCAATCTACCAAGTTTTTAATCATGCCTAGGGTATGTTTATATCATTCCTTAAACTTATTTATTATCAATTTGTTTTTATTTCTTGTTATTAGGGTTATTTATAATTAGATTAGGAAAATTTAAATCCATGTTTCGTATGAACAATTGACCCTTTGAATTAGGATATTTAGGAGTTATTTTGATACATACAAGCTTAGTATTGTTAAATCTAAAAACACTATTCATATTATGAATTTATATTTAAAAATAAATTGTTTGAAGATCATAAATTTTTTTCATCAGCCAGAAAGTACGCCGGTTTTGTCTCAAAACCGCCGCACTTTGCCTATTTTCAAGAATGTACGCCGCACTTTACTGAAGTGCGCCATATATTTTTAACCAAAAAACACATAGAATGTCTAAAATACCATCTAAACATAACCCGTTCATTCCATCTTGTTTCTAACATGAGTATATACTGTATTATTGTCTGTTTTCAATATGTAGACTATAGGAACGCATGATCATAAAGCCGGTTCATCACGAAACAAACGCTCTAGACAACGTGAAACCATGGAAGAAGCAATGCTCCCATAAGTACACCATGAATTCTTATTATGGGAAGGATGCAGTAATGAAACAAAGTCTAGGTACAACATAAATTTAGCACACTTACTACCTAGACATATCTACTCTCCCTGTATTGTGAATTGGGATGTATTGCATAAGATGGGATGTGATGAAGAGATCGATGAAATGTTGAGAATTAGAGTATGAGAAGTTGGATCTGATGAAGAGATATTTACCTCAGTAGAATGGATTAGAGCTTTCAACATCAATGAACCAATATATTCTGAGCTTTGCCACGAGTTCTATTCCACTTATGAGTTTGATGAAGTTTATATCGATGATGAATTGCAGTCAAAGAAAATCATCAAATTTAGACTTGGAGGATGTGTTCATAATTTTACTTTGTTGGAATTTGCTTGAAGGTTGGGATTATATCAGGCTGTTGAGCTTGATGAAGAAGGTTTTGATGTTTATTTTTAAGGTGGGCTAAGAAATATTAAGAACTTTAATGCTCGTGAGTATTGGTCAAGCATTAGTAATGATGAAAACCTAAGTCTATCTAGGAGTCGCATTTCTATTATTCGGAAACTGATTTTGAGGGTGATTCACAAGATGATCACCTATAGCTTATGTCAAAGAACGACCAGGTACAACAAAATTCAGGAGAATGACTTATGGTTGTTGAGCATGTTTGATGCAAGACATTAAAATGGTTATGCAAATGTTGCGTAGGTGATAGCTAAATAGATGAAGAAGAAAGGAGCTGGCACTCAAATGGAGAGCCAAATCTGCTGTGGTCAGTTTATATCGAAAATTGCTAGGAAATTGAGGGTGTTGACAGATGATGTGCTTAGGAGTTTGAGTACTCCAACTTACTGTAGGGATTTGGATACTACTACTCTAAGAGAGTTAATTGATTCTGAGGATAGGCTTATTCTCGAGGATCCACAGCCTGGTGTACCTAGAGTTGGCATTCCTAGACCCCCGAGAGCGTCTATGCAGGACTTATATGATAGGATGGGTAGGATGGAGATTTGATAGGAGGCCATTAAGAGGATGGAGTATAGGCAGTCATATCACTGAGACAGGTACCACGGAGTGTTTGAGCATATGGCTAGGGTTTACAGTGTTCCATTGCAGGGAGCCTACAACCCACCTGGTTATGCTCAGCCTCAGTATGATCAGTATTATTAGCAGTGCCCACCTCTGCCACTACAGTATCCACCACAGTACCAACAGCAGCAGCAGGATGATGATGAGTAGTGTTGAGATGACACAAGTTGGTTATGTGACCGCATGTTTAGGTTACATGTGTTTTAAAAACAATTTCCTTAAAACAATATTATTATTATTATGGTCTGTAAGAATGCCTCTATTGGCATTTAAAACAATATTTTAAGTACCTCTTATTATATATTAATTAATTAGGAATGTTGTTACTTGTGTGTATACATTGTAGTATTTATATTTGTAACAGGTAATGAAGAAACACGAGCAAAGAACAAGACATGAAGATTCAAAGATTCAACAAGAGTGTCATTTTACTTTCCTATTTATCTTTCTCTATAAATATTTCACACATTAAGGATAATGCTCATATTAAGTATGGGGGAGATAAACTAGAAAAGTAATCATCCATCCTTAAAAAAAATTGTTATTATTAAAAAAAGAAAAAGATTAACATTTTATTGATCACATAAACAATCTGACTTTGGATTGATAATGTTGCTAGCACAATTATACCACCAAAGAAAATTGTGAGGACTAGATCTTAAGAATTCGGGTATCCACCTTTGGTATCCAAGATAATTAATACCTTTAGCCTGTTCGAGTTAGGGTTTGAATGAAGTCATATGTGTCTATTCCGTTGTTATAGATGTGTACATATGGTCTTTGTTACTTTTTCTGGAACAGTGGTATTGGTTGATAATTATATATGAGTGTGTCGGTGATTTGTTAATTCTAAAACTTGTGCTTGAATTATTTACGAGACAGTAGTAGGAATACGTCCGCGTATTATAAACATTTTACTAATTAAGAGGTGATAAAAATATAAATATAAGTAAACAATAGTTTTGTTCAAAAAGCTTTTTAATAAAATTATCTAAAATTTTATTCGTACAAATTGAAGAATGTAAATGTTGGTATTGATGTTTAAATGAAGTGGGAAGGTTGCAAACTTCTAAGTTCATTTGGAATATTATGCTTATCTTAAGTATGGGGGAAAGCAAGTTTCCCCCGAGATAAAGAGAAATAAGGCAAAAATAAGCCAAAGTGACAAAAAAAAGAGAAGAGAGAGAAAAAGAAAAAGAAGGAAAGAGAAGTTGTTACATTACAGATAAAATGGATTATGATTTCATTATAAACCTTTTTCTTACAAATAATAAATAATATCACTAAATAAATTACCTCTTTTGACGTTTATGTTTGGTGCTTACGCCATGTCGGTGGAATTTAGTTTCCTGTACAAGCCTATGGTAATTTAAACATTTCATAACTGCGTGTATGAGTGACTTCTGTTTACTATTCATTTCACTAAACTACTTGTAAGTTGCTTTTTCGCGTTATCCTTCTTGTGATCATTAATCTGTTTTATAAAAACAAAATACTTTCACTTCGATTGCTTGAGGGCAAGCAATAAGCTAAGTATGGGGGGGTTTGATAACGCTCCAAATATACATATAATATTCCCTGAAAACATGTGAAATATATGCACTAACGTAAGAAATATTGCAAAGATGGTTGTTTGTTTGTGTATATATCACTTTAGGACCAAAAGTGAAGGAAAGGACTAACGATGTAAAGAAATCCAGTTAATTACTCTAACGGACATCATAAGAAGGATCTAGAAAATGAAATCAATGAAGAGTTAATGATCTAGCCAAAATGTGCGTCGCACTTGCCCATTGTGCGCCGCACTTGACAACGAATTTATGAGGTCGAATTAAATACCAAAGTACGCCACACAATTCCACAAGTGTGGCACACTTTCACGACTGTTACAGAGAAATCATTATGAGAGCCATTACTTTGTAACCTTTGGCTTGCCCAACTCTTCTAATTGATGATGGACACTTCCCTATAAATAGAGAAAGAAATTTGCTTCTCAAATCATCCCTTGAATCATCACTCATCACTTTTCAATAGTTAGGAAGTTGTTCTTAGGGAATTGTTGAAGAATAAACCTTATTCTTCATCACATTCCAGGTTTTGGTAAAAGAAAAGTGCCATTTGATTACAAAAGGAGGTGTTAGAAGTTGTTATTGTTACTATAGTTAAATTCTCAAAATTGTTGTAATTTCCATTTAAAGAGAGATCTTGTAAGGAGGAGCACTATTTTCTATTTGATCTTGGTATAAACATGTTTCCCTATTCCCATATTATGGCTTTTGAATCATTCATACTTGTTTTGTGTGTTGTTCTTATGAATATGGAGTAGACTAACATGTTTGGTTGGGAAATTTATGGGTAATTTAGATTAAACTTAGATGAACTATTGAATTTTGGAACTTATCCAAAATAAACTTGATATTTTTACACATGGACTCTTTAATCATCATTTGATCATCATACTAGATCGGATATAGGTCGAAAGACTCCGACTCTATATGTTTGGTTTCCAAGTTGTTTGTCTATGACAACTAGATCTTAGCCTTGTGAGGATTGGCTAATAAAATGATTATTAACCCGTGTATAAAAAGGTTTAATGTTTAACCACATGTCTAACGAACTTGGTTAAGAAAGTTTATATTTATTATTTCCTAACTTGAATTGAACCTAAAGCATTTTTTATAATCAAAAGTAAAGGCTGAAAGGATTTTTGATTATAACAAATAGACGATCCTTTTAAGTGAACTAACCAACTCTTTGATCGATTATACTTAAATTTATGAACCAATTATATCCAAGTTTGTCTATCTCTACTCTAGTCTCCCAACCAAACATTCCTTTATATCTTGAATTTTAATCATTATCTTTAGACCCGTGACAATCTATAAGATAATTCCTTTAGTAACATTCTGACTTTACTTAGAATTATCAATCCCTTGGGACGACCTCGTCTTACCTTAAAAACTATACTATATACGGGGGTTATACTTTTACCTGTGTGTTTCCCTATTAGTATTAATCGGTAATTTCAGTCTTATAAATTTATAGATTTTAAAACACATCAAGTATTTATACAAGTCTTGTAAATTGTAATCATACTTCTCCCTCCTATTTCTATTTTCCCTTTTGAAATGAAAATTTTGAAAATGATGAAAATACTCTCTAGCTCCTCTCCTCTATTATTCTAGCTTTTGTATGATTACTATTTAGCAAACATAGCATCTAACAAATATCTACTAAGTCCATGAGCAAGCTCAGTTGGTTAGCATAATAGTCAGCTTTGCATAACACTTTAGGTTTATGCAAAGTTATTAGTGAGGAGATCACACATACAAACACATTGTTATTCAATCCCCAATGAAGTTCCACATACAATGGGGAACAATTCTTAATAATCTATAAGAGTTAAACGTTGAAAATTAGTTTTGTGTCTTTACTGTATTTCATTTATATCTTCTCAAAACTGATTTTCATTTACATTATAAGTATCCATGAATTAGTTTCTTAAGTAGTATAGTTATTTTATCACTAATTCAATGGGAATAATAGTAAAAGACAGTTATGTTCAGGACAGTGGGATACAAGAAAGAATACAACAGTTGGTAGAACAAACTTATAGTGGTAGTAAATATACTTAGGAAGGTGAGATTCTAAAGAGGAAAGGAAAATTGGTTATGGGTAGTGATGAGTGATGTGTTGCAGTGGGTTGTTTATTTTTTATATGATTACCAAGTTTTACATTTATATTTTGCCGACATTACCTAAAACAACACTTTCACGGGCAGTGTACCTGATCGATGGAAATTTCGTGGTAAGTAAGGTGTCGATCACTAAGAGCGAGAGACTTTATCAATTTATTAATATTTTGTTTATCTAAACTAGGTTAATAGTATTATATGTTAAACCTATGTTAAACCTATGTTAATCCTATGTTAATCCTAATTCTAACGGATAGGGGGTTCAGCCTGAGAGACTGGCACATGTTTAGTGGTGACTAAAATCAATCTAAGATGCAACAACACACAAAAGCAAATTAACAGAAGATAGAAGAGCGGTCTAGCCATATTTAAGAAAACTGTATTAACCATTATTAATCCAATTAGAATGTTGGTTTGTTTATTTAGTGCAATGACTAATTATCTCGAGGCGGCATATCATTCTTAAGATTAAGGCGGTACTTCTTCCTTAAGCCTAGATATGAAGAATTCTATCCCAATTAACCGTATCCGCATAAAGCATCCTTTTTACTGATTATAATCTATCTTAAGGATTAAAGCAATGGTGATCTTGTTAAACCCTAGCCTATCAAGACTTTACCCACTTACTGCTTAACATTAATTTATACTCTAGTAGTCCACTGTCCGAGTCCTTACCAATGGAATAAGAACGTACTCATTGATACCAAGGTCACCTTCAGGCTCAACTAAGCTCACTATTCTAAAGGCAAGGATAGGCTATTATTTGTGGTCCTATTGGTCTAATTGTATAAATTACTATATGGAGAGCTATCCCAGTGTCTAGATTACTTGGTCCATCTTACTAGATCCAGTTGAATAATAGGTCGCATATTAAAGCACATAAACAAGTATCATGTGATAAACATAATCAATAACTGACGATAAATTAAGTAATCGATATAAACAAACCAAACATTGAAATCTTTATAATAATGGCTAATACCCGAGGATATTAGCCCTCAAACATAATAATCAATACAAAAGTAATAATCTAGCCTATGTAACCTAACCGAGTTAACGAATGATACCAAAAACTGAATGATTACAAGAGTATAAGAGATTACAAGTCGTTTCCTTTGGAATTAGATTAGCTTGCAAGACCTCTTCTCTGCTCTTTATCTTTTGAAAATTGACTTCTGATGTTAGAGTATCATAGATATTTTTTTGTACACTTAAAACTCATTTTTAAGTTTTGTATTTATAAGGTCTGGAGTCGGTGTCGATACATCATATTGACTGAGGTCAATACGGCGTATCGAGGGGATTCTTAGAGTAAGGACCACATTCTGTATCTTTTCATAATTTTTTAAAATAATAAACCTTGGATATATTGTAACACCCCTATTTTTACATATAGCAGCGGAAGCTAATCTAGGGTATTATTTCATAGTACAACAGTCATAATCATAGAAAACGACTCAAAAGAGACGTTTTTGGAAAATTTAGTTATCATTCATTATAATTAGAGTTTTTACAAAATGCAGGTCCCAAAATCTAAAACATAAAGTGTGAATGATAACAGTTCAGCCATCTTCAAGTCCAAGCCACTCCGTGCCATATATTGCTTAATTACCTGAGATAAACATGCTAAAAAGTCAACACAATGGTTGAGTGAAATTCATAGGTTTGATAAATAGTTTGAATACAAGTTATAGTGTAATAATTGTACAAGCACAATTATTATGGAAAATTGCATTATTGTGATACTTGATATTGGGTTACGTTGTTATACACCCGTTATTTGTAATAATTGCAACGAATACAATTATCATGGAAAAATGGTAACATTATTATTAACAGTGTATTATTGCGTTATTGTCTCGTCTAAGCTCATGGCACACAAACTGACTAGTGTATATATATACCCAAATTGATGTGATATATATATAGAGAGATAATGGCCCCCGGTGTAGGTAATTGCCATATACCTATGAAATTCAAATATAGTGTGTTTGGTTACCTATCCGGCTAACACAAACAGGATTCGTCAATCCCGATAGATCTATCCACAATATTCGCGTTCACCCGTAAGTGATTAATGGTCCATGATAATGAGGGACTTTTGGCATAAAGTAACTTAGACATTAGTTATAATGGTATATTAGGATAGCATATAATCTGGAAAAACACTTGTATTCGTAATTTATAGCATGTATCCCCCTCACGGGTTTATAAAACATGTAAATAAGTAAAGGCGAGGTTATGAACTTCACCTGATAGGTAGTTGTAATAAATATTCCAAAATGAAAGCTGATGACCTTATCACAATCTTAACAGGGAAGGTTGATATAGCAAAATGATAGTAAACAGCCACGTCACGTAACCTGAGTAAATATGTCAAGTCTTAGGAAGATTGTACTCTAGAACTTTGGTTCAGAGAGTCTAATATTGTTGAAGTTAGGAATTATTGTATCACCGTTTGGGCCATCATAATTCAGAGGTCATTCAGTAAACGTTTGAGGAGCTAGGGCACTTTAAATCGTAAACCCAACAACTCAGTCAGAACGTAATACCAAGATGAAATCCCTTAATATGAAGCTCCCTAGTATTGTGATATGATATAATTGGTTTTAAGCGTTTTGATCAATATCTAGAAATGATAAGCACGACAAGCGTTAATTAAAGTTATGTCTTATAATGTTTTGAACATATTTTTATACTTTTTCAAAAGGTTACATTTTAGACCCTTAAGAATGAAGAATGGCAAAATATACCCTTGGAGTTTGCACTTTTACGAGTTTGGTCTTTCAAGTTTAAAAGATGTACAAAGTAAACCTTGTACTTTGGAAAGTGACATAATAGACCCCTATAGTTATAACTTTGATAAAATGACATTTTCAGTCCTTTTAGTTATAAGTTTCAGAAAGTTACGATATATATCCCTTGCATGGAATACTTTTGTAAAACAAGTCTGAATGACCATGCAAGCTTAATTTAAGTTTCTAAATGATATTTTCAGGTTATAGCTTATTAATATAAGCTAAAATATTAAGATTTAATATAACGAAAGTTTAAAATAATGATTCATTAAGCTAGAAATTGAAATGGGTCAAATTAGGGTTTTAAAATGAAAACGCGTAGGTTTTTTTCAAATTCCTTCAAGACATGATAAAGTGGTTATAATAACATTAGTTAAGCATGTTAGGATAGATTATAACAACATTTAACCATCATAACATTTAGTTTTAAGAAAAACATAAAATTAGGGTTTCGGGTGTACGGTTTTGGATCAAAATGGAAAATGAGCATGAATTGAGTTATAAAACATTAACAAGAGTATAATGACTCTGGGGCTTCAAGGGTTTTAGCTTATAGCTTGGAAACTGGTCGAAATCAGGACTTTTAGCTTTGTACGCCTAGAATAATAACTCTGGGGCTTCAAGGCTTCAATATTTCACTTCACTTCTGGTCTTAAGACTCCTTAGAACAATTTTTGAGCAAATTATTGCTGCTATGATGGGTTATATAGGAGGAAGTGGGGGATGAGTAAGAATGAGAGGTTTAGGGTCCTATTTATAGTCGAATGGCTCCTTGGTGACCAAGGGAGCTTAGAGATCTGGTTAGGACATGTATGAGAGCTCATAACCACTACATATCATGTTCCCATATTTTGTACCCCATCATATCTCTCTACTCCAACACTCCACATTATACACAAGTACACCCTGACCAACATTACCTCCATCCCACACCACTCTATATACTGCTAGAATCATATTCACCACCACAGAGTACGTCAAGCACTACACTTCTCACACTGTCCTGTTATCAACTTTCATACACACATAACTACAACCACATCCATCCCCTCTCTGTCTCTCTACCCACACCTACTTTATGCACACATATATATGCCCTGTATTACCAACTGTATATACACTCCCATCTACCCGTACTATACAATCTTATTAACCCCTATGCACCCGTAACCCTGACACTGATACACCACCCCCCCCCCTCCCCCCTGTATGTCATGCATACCCCCCTTCTCTACCACACACCCAACACTACCAATAGCTCCACTGAATAACCTACGCCTTGTCCTTCATGTCTCTATTATCACTCTGTACATATGATCGCTGTCACACCCAATAAAATCTCACCAACCCCCCACCAACATATATATACCCCATCTACATCGATAACCTATATCTCTCTATCACACACACACATTCCATGATTCAACTCTATCTAGACCCTTTAACTCAAATCCCTTGTCAAATAACTAGACACCTATATCATACTCTCAACCTATAGTACCCATCCATAACATATGATCTACAAATTTACCCGCCTAGCAATACAACACTCATAAACCTTGCCACATCATACTCTAGCGTCATAACCAACAAGTTACCTAATAACAAATTACAGTCTGACGCACATCCTACCTCGCACTAATCACCACAATTTGATTCCAAAAACTCCACTACCTCATCTTCACTCACATTCAGTATCTACACACCACCTCCTCACACACCTCAACACAACACACCCACCCACCCCCCCCCCCCATCCCCCCACACCCCACCCTCCCCCCACTCTCACTATACAAAGCAACTATACCAAGTAATCACACTCTAATGTGTATAGCAATTATACAGGATGCGCATTTGTTGTAGACACACCCATCTTACTGATATACTATCGGCGAACGTAACCGGGATACATCGTCACCCAACCCTATCGAGTCTCTTCGATGAATTCTGATGGGTTTACTAGATATCCGCGAATTATGTAACTAGGGTTTTTAAGCTTGAATTTCGTGTATACTTATTTAATAACAATGGATTAATGATTACAAGACTTGTATTAAGAGTTATTAACAAGATTTGATAGGTGGTTCGGGTTTAAAATGGGTGAAAACAAGTAAACGGGTCAAAAGTTTACATTAGGATTCGATTAGGGTTTCTTAGATTTAATTCTTGTACATTGTTGTTAATATGATGAAATGATGATGGAATGTGATTTATAATGTTGTAATTTATATTATTACAACTTATTTGGGTAGTGGTTGAGGTTTAAAATGGATGAAAATCAAGAAACGGGTCACAGTTTACTATTTAGCTCGGGTTAGGGTTTCTAACTTGGATTTCTTGTAATTTTATGAATTGAGAATAAATATAGAATGTAAATGAAGTGTATGACTTGCTTGTAACTTGTACTTGATGGATTGTACAAGTTTCCATAGGAAAATAGAGGTAAAACAACTATTTTAGATGTCGTGCATTAATGACTTATACATTATGCTTTAAAGGACTTGTACCTAATTTTGGAGGAAAAGTATATTCAAATGAGATGTTATATTGCTTGTACATGTGCTTTGATTGATTGTATTTTCATCTTGGATGTTTACATTACCCAAAATTAGGGTTTAGGCATAAATGTTAACGGTTAAAGCTCATTTGGTATTAACGTCGTGAAAACTTTGTTAAATGAATAACGTATATGATAAAATGGATATTAGATTGCTGACTTGACATATTATGATGTTTGCTTGACATATTCATGGATAGAGAATACATAGGTCGTTGCGTGAGCATGCTTACTTTGGAAATGTAAACTAAGTTACATAATGGAATGGAATGAAACGAAATTTTATTCCCGTAAAAAGTAGTACTTAATAAAGTAAGTAGATATTACATTGATAAAGATACTGGAAAATTATGGGTTGTTATAGTTATCACACGCGACACGTGTGAGTCATTTTCTTTAACATATGTATACTCATATACATCATGCCAAAAGAAAAGGAAAGAAAAAGAAAAGCGATTTTTTTAAAAGAAGATTTATTTGACACCATAGGGTCAGTTTATGAAATTTGAAAACACATTTTCTATTGTTTACACAAACAGTTTATATAACAAAATCAGTACAATTTGCGCAACGACATTCGTTCAACACACGAATTTGTTATTGCGATCCACAGTTTTAAAATCATCAATCTACAAGACATCATTTTATACAATTTGGTCAATGGGTCTCAGCAAGTATCAACAATACCCACTCATAGAATATGCAAACAAGTAACATACACATGCGAAAGATTCGCCAATTGAAGTCACCCAACACTCGGGGTCAAATCAATCTCTCAATGAGTCAAATGTCTTGAGGTAACTACGACCTCCAAGCACCACTTAAGTGAACAACATACACATTAACTGTCCTAGAGTTCTAAATCCAAACAATGGCTAAAGAATTCACAATCACTACACCGGTGATGAGATAAAACTTTGAGGCAATAATGACCTCAGACTAATAAGCCTTTAGCTTCTTGAAACCTTCCTAATTACTAATCCATGGATGATAAAGGTATGAGATTTTTGCCAACAGAAAGCATTTTGAATCTATTTTTCAGAAATGTCGGGCCCACTACCCAGAAAGTTTTAGAACCAAGGTGTAATTACCATTTTGCCTCTATCTATCAAGGCTGTCATTTTCTAGAATTTTATCGCTCCACTAAATTGAGTGTATCTCCTAAACCATGTGTCCGCAAAGGCTGAAACGACCGCCCAAATCTAAGTTTGTTCAATACCTTGAAACTATAGTTTTACAAATTTAGGGGTTGCTATATAAATATTTGGACTTATTACTCATTCAAATTATGGTCTTAATTTTTGACTAGTTTTGCCATTTCGGCGATAACTCATTCTTCGGGCGTCGATATGACTCCATCCGAACTACTTCATGTACCTAAGAGGTTTCTCTACCTCCTAGTATAATTTCCCAGGCTTTCATAGACCAAAAAAATATGTTTTGAATCATACCCAACAAGCTGCTACTCCAAAGCAGTCCCCTAGAATTTGTGACAATTTTTTTTTGTAGTTTACGAAAATGAGCGTAATTTGGAATTTATTGATGTTGTTGATGTGAGATCAATTGGAGGTGATAGCCCTAGGAGTCTTCTACAGGAACCATAATTCTCTTTTGGAAAGTTAATACAAAAATATGGAGTTATACTCTTTTTCCTAACGGTATACCAGATTTGACTAGTTTTAGAAAAACAACGATATCTCACTCACCCAGAGGAGTTAAAATTCTATCCAACTCACCATATGTACTTTAAACATATACCAACATCTCTATTGGCGTTCCCAGGTGTTGTATGACCGAAAATCATTCGTAATTAACCTCACAACCTGCTGGTTACAAACTGCCATAAAAATCCATTTCAAAACCCAACCAAACACCATTTTAATTCCTCCAAACGCCAATAGAAAGCCATACCCAATGACTTAACACTATTTCAAACACAAAAACTCATGGATTTCTAGAATCAAACATTTTAAGACTTACTAAGTAGAGGTCGATACGAGAGAATCAAAACACAATGTCAACTTTATTCGAAGGTTCCAAAAATAGACGTTTCCAAACGACACATTACGCAGGACTAGGTTAACAACCGTTTTCCAAAACAATGAAGGGTTATGGTATGACATATATAAATCGTACTCCCATCAACCGGAAAATCACAAAACGATAGATTAGGAAACAACATATGCGATTCAATAATCAATAAGAAGAGCGTTCAAACTCAAAACCAATTAATAAAATTTACAAGTGGGATTAAAAATTAAGTCGAGTCCCGACATCAAGAGATAACAAAGTAAAGTCGCGAAAAAGTCTCGGAGATAATCATATAACTCATAATTTCTAGAAACAAGCAAAGAAATTGTGCCGCACACAATGTCATAGAGAAAAGCATTAGTACTCATATAGGCGACCTTTATAAAGGTATAGAGGTACTCCACAAAGTAAACACAAGTAATCAAAAATAATCAACACTTATGTAGATTAACGGGTACGAAGAACATATCAATACATCATAGGGAAGATGTAGTATGTAAACACATGTTACTTATACCAAGTGTCACCCAATTGTTACCCACATAAAATGCAATTAAAGGCATCACATAAGGCATCTAAGGATCGGGAACGGTGCGCGCGGATATCGGACAATGGTGAACGACTCGTAAAATTTTTCCAAAAACAGTTATAGTCTAGGTTTTGAAAAAGACCTAGTTCGCTATAACCAGGGCTCTGGTACCACTCTGTAACACCTCTAAAAATCACAACGCAGCGGAATACCACTTTAGGGTGCTACTTCATAATACAGACACATGAGTCTCAGTAAACGATCAAATGATGCGTTTATAAAACAAAATTTATTTTATTTATATCAGGAGAATCAGAGTTACAAGGTCCCAAACTAAAGTAGAAATTCCATTTCAAAAAGTCATGAAACGACTTCTTTTCTAAAACATCATTTTGTTTAAATGTATAAAATTTCACCGAGACACAATTCCTGATATCCGCATTCCGTTCCTTACATGCCATCAACAGCTGCTAAACCTGAGATACATGCTCAAAAACGTCAACAAAACATTAAGTGAATTCATAGAGTTTTCAAATAACAGTCAGAACGCATATTTGGTTCCACAAAACAATTATAACATTGCTAGCAAGGCAAGTTATATCATGATTTCTACTAACATGAGCCTGTGTACCGAACCTTAACACATTCATCATTTAGGATAAAATACTGACCGAAAAGTATGCCACCACCCCTAGTCTCAATACAAAATTCCGTTACAAGGTGTACACCACCAGATTCAGACCCCGGACAGGGTTGTCAGACCTAATAGATCTATTTAATGCATTCAGTGTTTACCTCCTCGGTAATTAACGGTTACACAACAAAGGGCATATACTCATAGTGCGGAATCATATCACGTATCAAAACACATTGCGTTTAATTTTTTAAAACAAGCATGTATCCCCCTCGTGGGTTATAAAACATTTAAAATAGTTCAAAAGCGAGGCTATGAACTCACCTTAATCGAAGCCGAAGATCAAATAACCGAAACAATCATGAACTACTCAACAACGAACTCAACCGCGACCTATAATTTATGTCGCTCGATTACTATACAATAAGGTACGATCGAATAGCGCGTACATCGCAACTATTAAAACGATATAGATATACATACACATGTGATGAGAAATTCACTTACGCGTCCTAGATCCTATTACCCCATAAAATTGAGTTACTATCGTTATTTTATTTATATGTTACGTCACTTTATCGAAAACTTCCTATTTTCGGAAACTTTCTATTTTTGAAAAGTCCGGTTATCCGATTATTTTAGCATAAATAATTCCTTATTTCACCAATTTCCAACACACCAATGCCCAATTTCTTAATTACATCTCCGACGTCACATTTCATATATATACGAAAAGTTTCTATTTTTAGACTTGCCGTTTTAAGAAATGCCTGATGGTCTCACCGTAGTGTTGGCCTTAAAATAATATTAGTTATTATATTTATCAACCCGAACAACACTTACAACGACTAAATGACATTTTTAAATTCTTGTTTGACATTTACTTTGACTTTTTATTATAAACTTTTCTTATGTCTGACCCGTCCAAAACGACCCGCTAAAATACATTTTCACGACTCGGACTTTAAAGCATTTTGATGTAAAATGATGTTTCGGACAACTTTTTAGTTTTACCCGAGACCCGAAACCCTCGGGTTAGCCTAACTTCTTCGTTTCAAATCGTTAAATTTTGAAATTTACATGTCAAAAGCTAAACGACATTCCGGACAACTTTCGTGTTTCGCCGGAAGGCTAAAACGGATTCAAAAGTGCTAAAAACACTCGTTTTATTTTCTGCACAGCAAGTATTTTTCCACTAAAAGTTGAGTTTTTAATAAACATTTTCTAAAACTTCAATCGGCTCTAAAATCTTCGTTTTTAGGCGTTACGGAACGATCCACCTACCGAAACGTTCATAAAAATAAACTCTATCATATTTTCCGAACAAAAATCAGATTTTACAAAATCTTGGACCTTGAAATATGTGCCCAGTTTTCTGCTCGAATTTGCATGTTACAAAACGCGTCAAAACTCATTTTCGACCCAAAAACCATTTTACGGCCTATCTAATATAGCCTATTCACGATGTTTAATTCGCTCAATCACCCAATAACACAATCTAACTAGACAACGCAAGTTTCACTCGGATTTCACCACATGCATATATCGAAAAACAATAAATCACAAGAACAAAATAAAATAAGTATTTAGAGATACTCACAATGCTATATAAGCTAAGCCGAACTCGATTGAAATCGTCTTGCTCCCCCTTTGACCTTAGCCGTGACCTCGGACACAACCCGAAACCGAAACCAAAACTTTTTCATTTAAACCGAGCTTGTTACGATGTTTTATTTATTATAAAAACCATTACTTCCAACCCATTTTGACCAAACTCGGCCCGAACACAAACCATAAAAATACCCATTGCATGTCGTATATTTTTGGTGGAATAGGTTTAGTTTTTCGTGGGGATTAAGAAAATATAACTTGATCGTGTTGCATGTGATTTTTCCGGCCAATGGTGGCGGTGGAGTGGTGGTGACCGACGGTGTGGTGGTGGTGGAGCAAGACACACATTTTTGTTTTATAAAAATGAAAGTGTGTGTGTATATTTTCCTTATATAGTGAGCCATCTTTTGGAAATTGACACATTTAGTCCTTCCCTCTTTTCTATCTTTAGATCTTTGACACGCCAACTTTTTACTTAAATAAAAACTGACAACCGTGGCTTGGGATTACACTACAGAGACCATTTTTATTTCCGTCACACTAAATTTAATTTAAAACATTTAATAAGATGTGCACATTTTAAAACGCGAGTCCGGCTCAAGACAAGGAACAAAATGACGAAGTCCGACAAAAATATAAATCTCGCAAAATAAAATAAGTTGGGGCGTGTCATAATATTTATGATGCCCAAAACATCAAGGGTCGCGCGGTCAAACGTTGACTCGCAAATCGACTAAAAATAAATGTTCTCACTTCCGTTTGAAATAAAATACGAAAATAATTATTCTTGACAAATAAAATATTAAATGTCGACGTTCAATCATATAAATTTATAAAATAATAATTATGACGTCGAACCCGCGATCGTCTAACGCGTCGAAAAACTCGGGTTGTTATAATAAACATAAACAACACGCAACAAATAATCTTGAAATCGATATAAACAAAACCAAACATTAAACTTTCATAAACATGGCTAATACCTAACGGTATTAGCTGATAACCAATGTAATGAATACAATAATAATCAAATCAACCAATGTAAACTAACTGAGTTAAACGAATGATACCAAAAATCAAATGATTATTAGAGTATAGATGATTACAAGGTGTTTCCTTATGGATTTAAGCTCGTTGCTTGACCTTCTTTGCTCTTCTTGGCTTCTGAAAATCGACTTTTGTGGTTAAGGTATTGAAAATATGTTCAAGCACACCCTAAACTCGTGTTTAGGGATTTGTATTTATTGTGTCTGGAATTTCATCGATAAACCGTATTGGTTGGGGTCAATACGGCGTATTGGGGTTTCTTGGAGTAGGGACCACGTTTAATATCTTCCAGAATCTTCAAATAATCTTCAATACGGCGTATGGAGTCTTTTGGATATGGCGTATAGGTCTTTAATTCTTCGTGGTTTCTTGTGAAGTGCAGACACAGATACGCCGTATCTTCCTTGATGGATACGATGTATAGGTTGTCAGAACAGTTTCTTCGGATTTCTTTGTTTAAGCTCCAAAATGCGTGCCTTTTTGCATAACTTCATCAATTACTCCATAATTATTGCAAATAACAACTTTAAGCAATTAAGTACCAATTCAATACAATAATTATTACAAAATGGGTAAGAAACATGGGATAAATGATGTTATAAAAGTGACGTTATTTGATGTCATCAAATATCCCCCCACTTGAATCCTACTTGTCCTCAAGTAGACTTTAGAAAATTTATGAAAATGTATCCCAACCGTAGTCAAGGATTTTTCCTTTAAGCAATTATTCGTTCAATTACTAGTACACAACCAAACACCTCACGAAATAGGAAGATGAAATTACTCAAATCACTCAACTAATCTATGTGGTAACATGTAACTAATTTGTTTAATTGCTCGGTCGTGATGAGTATTCTATTATAGGCTTGGCAAGGATACACATCTCCACAACTAAAGCTAAGGAGTGAAAAGTCTACAAAGGTAAATTGGGTTTTAAAAGGTTAAGGGTTGATCACTTTTTCTAATCTCTATCGATACTAATATTCCAAAAAAGGTGACAAACCACACATACACATCCATAATGATGGAATAGACATACATGGTTGCATTCATTCCTTAATTCGAATAAGCTAAAGAATAGGACTAGTAGTCTTTACCAAAAGTAGTAAACTAGCAGGGGCGACAAACCACATATACACATTTGTAACGACGGAATAGACATACATGATTGCATTCAGTTCCCTCACTCGAGTAAAACCAAGGGTTAGGATGAAGAGTGATATAGGGTAGGGAGCTTCTAATCCTTCACCAATAGTAATAAACTAACAAGGCGGACAAAATTACACATACATGGCCGTAATGACAGAATAGACATATGTGATTGCTCGCATCCTCATTCGAGTAAGACTAAAGGATACGTATTCGGAAAAGGAAAGTAATTGTTGTTAAATAAAAAGAACAAAACAAATAGATTAAGTCCAAATAATTAAGGCACAGTGTTGCTAGTACTTTCCCGATCGTACCCATGAAAAAGACACATAAATAGTCTCGATCATAGATCAGCAAAAACGCCCTTAGTTGGCGTTCCCGTAACGGTCAACTCCCAATCATCCATACTATATATACTTTACAACATTAGTGGTGATATCAACTACTTTTTTATACAAGAAATACATGGTTGGTTTATTTCGACCAACATACAACAATACTCTACAGAATTACTTTTTTGTATTTTTCACTTTTTTGTATTTTTTTCAACATATATACACTATGAATTTCGGTGTAATTTCACCATCTTCACTATCATAATCAATCCGGATAATTTATCCATTCTCCTCAATACTTCGGATGTAAAAATTGATTTGTGAAAGTAGTAAAACACACTAAAAAATTAAGACTTAAAAATATACACTACTTTTACATTCCAAATTGAATTGTGCAATTTTTCTGACCTAACTGTAGATAGAAATTTTTGCATTGCGACACAGGAAATACAATACTTTACACAAAAGCAACTAGCAACCGATTAAGGACTTAATCTAATAGGGTAGGCTAAGGTGTAAAGGTGTAACGAACAAATATTTGGTGTAAGAAAAGAATGGAATGGCTCAGCAGGTTTTTCTAGGGGTATCTTACTCTAAAAATAAGAGTAAACAAAAGGGTTTATACGAGGGTTAACTAACCAGTGTAGTTAGTTAATATTATGACATGTACAGACTTTTTGGGTGTAATCCTAGAAATTTACCAGTTTAGAAAATGTCACTCTATCTATTTAAAATAGTACTTATTATTGTGGTCTCAAATACATATATCAAGCCAAGTTCTAAAGTCTACAACATCACCGACACACTCATAATTTTATGGAATTTAGGTAAACATTTGGAAACTGATAAGGCTAAATTCTCACAATATCTAACAAGGGTTATGTGTGCGGGTTATGTAACTAATAATTTCATAAACGTATGCTTTAAAAAATTAAATTTAGTCATGATTCATTTTATTGTGAAAATATGGACAAGTGAGCGTTCTATGTCTCTTCCCCCCACTTGAAGTATACAACGACCTCGTTGTACAGATATAACATTAAAAACGGGAAATTAAAAGAATTAGAACGAGAAACTCCCCTGGGATTTGCTCGGCATGATCCTCCATGTTGCGTTTATGAGCAAGATCGTGTGTTATAAATGCGGGTTTGGATGCCAGCAAGACTACAACACACAGAATTCCAGAATATAAATACTCCACCAATGTCGTCATTTTCGTTCAGTAAGGTCCTGTATAAGATTAGGAAAAAGCAATGTAATACTATCTTGGGTATTCTACGGTTAGAAAATAAAAACAAAAACGAAAAACTGTACAGGAAGTCGATACGTCGTATCCCAAAACCAGGATACGCCGTATTAAAACCTATAAAAAGTATTTGCAGTATGAGTCAGATTACCAAATACGTCATATCATATAATGAATACGCCGTATAGATAGTCTGACAATAATGTTTTAAATGCAATAAATAAAAGACTAGATAACGTCTAAACAGTTCAATACGCCGTATCCATTGGGGTTGGATACGCCGTATAGAAAGTCTGGGAAGACAGACTCGATAAAAATAAGAAAATACATTCCGGGTTGTCTCTCGGCAAGCACTTTTGTTTATAGCAAAGTCTTTAAGTTAGACTTTTCTTTAGCTCTTCATTCTGCCCTTGTCACGAACCATCCTTCGTCCATGATATGAAAGATTTCTTAGTAAGCATGACATGCATCATCTTCGGTTCTTGTCAAATCGTCGTGCTCGCATTCTTTAATAGCAACATACTTCTCTGTTGGTCCAAAAGAGTACTTGATCATCTCAAACCTTTTAATTTTGCAAATCGGTGATTCTTGACAGGGATTTCCAAGAAAGTCGCACCTATCTTCATATTCCTTAATGTTAGCATGATAAGATGCATTATCCGGAACCAAGTCGTTGTCAAGGTTGTCGATGCCATGATTATCATTTGGCTCCCTTTCTTCATGAATATCTCCTCGTGATTCCTTCCTACATGATTGTTAAATGTTTTAGAAACATCTAGGTAAGGGTTATATTTAGCATCGATATTGGTGTTCGCGTAATCCCCATTTATATGATTTCTCCAATTAGAGAGCGAAGAACATTCATGATCATTCATCTTTCACCAATATTCTTCGAGTTTAACCAATAACTCATAATCAAGCTCGTGGAAGTTTTTGAAGCATCTTTTCAACCATGCATAAAAATTTATCACTCCTTGAGTTGCATCGCCCCATGACCTCTCGTAGATGGATTTTTGCTTCAAAACTTCCTCTTTTAATTTTCCATCTACCAAATCATCGTATCATTTGTAATCTTAAAAGTTGGTCATGTAACCAACTCGAACCATCCCCGATAATTCTCCTCCATTGCAGAATCCTTTATCATTTAAATTGCAATTGGGCCATTTAGCTTTCCTATTCTTGAAATGAATAGGCTCGCAAATATGATGGATGCCATCAATGGGAATTCCATTTTCCGACCATGGTTCCTCGGGAACCCATGGTATTCCCTTGTTTTATTCGTCCATCCATTCATTTTTAAATTCATCATATGTCTTGAATCTGAGGATATCACTAGTAAGTAAATCGGTATGAATTCTGAGAAGGTAATTGAACTTGTTGAATGCCTTGCATATAGGTGTCTCGAAGTCAAATATGTCGGTCTTGATCCTAAAGATTTCAGCAACTTCATCCTTATCAATTGTATTTTCATTATCAGGATCGGAAAATTCTTCGTCAATAAGTTCCACTTCATCGTTGCCTCTTGTCCAATAGATTCACAATGCATTCTTTGTATTTCAATCCATCGTCTTATGGTTATATAATTTCGAAGCTAACCATTCAGCAAATTCAACATCAAATGGATCATATTCCTTATCAGCATCAATTCCTTGTGTCACATGTTGTTTCTTTATTTCCATATATCAAATTGTTTCTTGAAGCTTCAAACTAACCATTTATTACTCCTTCTTTGACCTTAACATCAACCTTCTTATGATCACCATATATTAAATCAATCCATTGCTCAACAGTGACATCCATTAGCCTCACCTATCTTTTGTTAACGAAAATTACTGCTTCAGCGTAAATTCCATCATTCTCATTATAGCATACTCGTGGTTCATAAACATCAAGATCCTCATCATACGAATCATCCTCTTCTTTCTTATCACATGGAATGCAAGAAAGCCCACGAATTTCAATCTCATAAGTAAACAAATCGTCATCCATTCCACTCAATCGGTTGAATTCATTAAAAATAGTTCCAAGTGGTGTATTGCAAGCGAACGAACCATCATTGATCTTGAGTAATCCAAGTTTTTTGAATCCTTCCTTAATCTTCTTCATCTTTGCTACAGAAAAGAACCAAAAAAATCATTAGTAGAACCAGTTTGGGAAAAGGTATATGGAAAAATTTAAGCTCGAAATTCGGATACGAAAATTTTATCTATGTTGTTGTATCAAATGATCGATACGCCATATTCTATGGATACGAATACGCCATATAGATATGTTGAACAAAATACACTGTATTGGTTTAGAAAGGTTGATACGTCGTATTCAACTTGGTGAATATGTCGTATCAGTTGTTCGACCAGTACAGTAAACAGAAAGAAAAAACAAAACAAACAAGCACACAAACAAAATAAAAACCTTTAGGTGAAATGGATGATGCGACACTAAGAATTAAAAATTTTACACTAATTAAATTACACCAAATCTAGATTAATTAAAAGTTAGAACTAAAATACTAATAAAAATAAGATTTAAACAATTTCACTCCCCGACAGTGGGGCTAAAAACTTGATGTGTCGTTGTGCGTAGATATTATTTATAATCAAGTTTTACATTTATAGTTTGCCGACATTACCTAAAAATAACACTAACGGGCAGTGTACCCGATCAGTTGTCGCTTCATTGGTAAGTAGGGTGTCGATCACTAAGCGTGAGAAAGTTAATTCCTAAGTCTACCAGTATTTTAGTTATCTATGTTAGTTTTAATCTATCTAATCTATGTTAAACATATGCTAAACCTAATTCTAACAGGTAAAGGAGGTTTTCAGTCTGAGAGACTGGCACGGGTTTTGGTGTTAACTTAAACTTACTTTAAACACGATAACACACGTAAGCAGATAATCTGAAGATAGAAGAGCGGTCAAGCCAATTATAAGAAAACTGTATTAACCATGATTAATCTAATTAATGTCCTATTGTTGCAAGATATATCATTCCTAGATTTAGGCAGTACTTCTTCCTAAAACCTAGACACGCTAATTCTGTCATAATTAGACGCATCCGCATAAAGCAATTGTGTGTGTTTATAATCTACCTTAGAGGACAATATTAGTGAATATAGTACGAACCCTAGATCATCGAGACTTTAACCGAGGTAAACACTAGGGGCTTAAATTTGTAGTCCTATGATTCCAATTCCATATAACAATATGCGAGTTTTATCCCAGAATCTAGATTACTTTATCCGTCTCACTAGATCTAGTTGAATGATAAATTAAACCTCATAATCAAACATAAACGAATATCATGTGATAAACATAAACAACACACAACAAATAAGCTTGCAATCGATATAAACAAAACTAAACATTAAACTTTCATAAACATGGCTAATACCTAACGGTATTAGCCGATAACCAATGTAATAAATGCAATAATAATAATCGAATCAACCAAGGTAAACTAACCGAATTAAACGAATGATACCAAAAATCAAACGATTATCAGAGTATAGATGATTACAAGGTGTTTCCTATGGAATTAAGCTCGGTGCTTGACTTTCTTTGCTCTTCTTGGCTTCTAAAAATCGACTTTTGTTGTTAAGGTACCGAAAATATGTTCAAGCACACCCTAAACTCGTGTTTAGGGATTTGTATTTATAGTGTCTGGAATTTCATCGATACGCCATATTGGTTGGGGTTAATACTGTGTATTGGGGGTTTCTTGGAGTAGGGACCACGTTCAATATCTTCCAGAATCTTCAAATAATCTTTAATATGGCGTATGGAGTCTTCTAGATACGTCGTATAGGTCTTTAATTCTTCGTGGTTTCTTGTGAAGTGCAAGCACAGATACGCCGTATCTTCCTTAATGGATACGGCGTATAGGTTGTTAGAACAGTTTCTTCAAATTTCTTCGTTTAAGCTCCAAAATGTGTGCCTTTTGCATAACTTCATCAATTACTCCATAATTACTGCAAATAACAACTTTAAGCAATTAAGTATAAATTCATGCAATAATTATTACAAAATAGGTAAGAAACATAGGATAAATGATGCTATAAAAGTGATGTTATTTGATGTCATCAATGGCGCCTTTATTGTCGCACATAATCAGAACATCCTCGAGTTGTATGTCGTAGTCGATGAGAGCTTGTTTCATCTATAGTGTTTGTTGAAATGTTCTTCCGGCGGATACGTATTCAGTTTTAGTTGTGAAGATATTAAGGGCAGACTGTTTCCTGAGAACCAAAATGTTAGACAACATCCTATGAGTGTACAAACGCCACTACTGCTCTTTCGGTCGACGTAATTACCTGCGTGATCGGACTAGATGTAAACTATGGTTTCTAATCTAGTATCTTTAGGATACCATAGTCCTAAGTGGGTTGTACCTCTAATATATTTAAAAATATGATTAACGGCTTCTAAGTGGGTTGTTTTATGGTTTTCTTGAAAACGAGTACATAAGCAAAGACTAAACATAATATCAGGACTACTTGCTATTAAAAAAAGTAAACTACCTCGATATTTGGTGTTATCTATGGATTCAGCATCGTCGTCCTTGGTTAGCTTGGTCTTCGTAGACATCGGCATCTTGATTGGCTTAGAATCTTCTAACCCAAACTTCTTTAACATCTCCTTGATGTACTTTGATTGATTGAAAAATATCCCGCCTTCCATTTGTTTTATTTAAAGACCCAAGAAGAAGTTCAACTCACTCATCATACTCATTTCAAACTCGTAATGCATGATTATGGCCAAATCATCACACAACTCTCTGCAAGGTGATCCGAATATATTGTAATCAACATATATTTGGACAATGATAAAGTATGACTTTCTTTTCTTTGTAAAAAGTGTGTTATCGAATATTCTAATGGAATATTCTTGTTTTAGCAAAAATTACCTTTAGTCTATCACACCAAGCTTTAGGAGCTTGCTTAAGACCCTACAAAGCCTTTTTAAGTTTGTAAACATGATTAGGTTTTTCAAAATCGTTAAACCCGGAGGTTGAGCAACATATACCTCTTTGTTTATAAAACCATTTAGAAAAGCACTTTTGACATCCATTTAATATAATACAAAATCCTGTGCGCAAGCAATAGCAAGAAGTATTCTTATACTCCCTTCGTCCTAAAATTATTGTCCCCTATTGATTTTTTAAGTCTTTTTCTTCCAACTTTGACCTTAAATATTTTTGTTTGTGTTATATAATACTTAATGAAAAGTATATGAATTGATTGGTTTTTAAATGTATTTTCATAGCTATGATTTTCATAAAGTATTATATAACATAAACAAAAATATTTACGGTCAAAGTTAGAAGAAAAAGACTTAAAAAGTCAATAGGGGACAATAATTTTGGGACGGATGGAGTAGATTCTAATCTAGCTACCAGAGCAAATGTTTCGTCGTAATCTATACCTTCTTGTTGATTATAACCTTGTGCTACTACCCTAGCCTTGTTTCTAGACACAATATCATTTTCGTCTAACTTATTCCTATACACCTATTTAGTTCTTGTAATTGATTGATTCTTAGGTAGAGGAATTAAATCCCAAACATCGTTTGCTACAAATTGATTTAATTCTTCTTGAATAGCTACTACCCAACTTTTATCTTTTAGAGCCTCATTTACATTCTAAGGTTTTATGGTTGAGATGAAACAAAAGAAATTACTTTTTTTGGGCGTGTGATCTTAATGTTCTTTCATTTAAAATTCCTATGACTTTATCTGATGGGTGATTTTTTGGATTCCTTAATGTTAACTACTACATCATCTTTACTTGATTTATTATCTATGTTTTCGTTTAAATCTACTTGATTTTCAACAGCTTGCTCTTCACCAATATCATCATCCACCAAGGGTGACAATTTGGTAGGGGGAGGACTTTCATCGAAAGTCGCGTTGAGCGACTCTTTGACTTTCATGGTATGTTTCTTAAAGATGATGTTAGCTTTTCTATTTTAAGAGTATCAGAGGACTACATCTTCGTAATACTTTGGGTCAAACTTGGCAAAATAATATGTCATGTTTAATATGAAGCACTTGCTTCCAAACACTTTAAAGTAATCTAAATATGGTTTCTTACCTCTATAAATTTCATAAGGAGTCTTTCCTAAGAATGGTCAAATCAAAATTCTATTTAGAATGTAAGTTAAAGGGTCAATGGCGTTGCACCAAAACTTTTGATGAATGGATTGTTCATCTAACATTGTCCTAGCCATTTCTTGTAAAGTATGATTTTTCCTTTCTACTATCCCATTTGATTACGGAGTACGTGGAGCTGAGAAGTTATGAGTAATGCCTTGTGCATCATAAAAAGCTCTAAATTGTACTTCTTTATTAAATTCTTGATCATGATCTGTTAGGATTAAAAGCCTTCTTGAAGTTACTGCTGCTAAGGTTTGTGTTACTGCTGCTAAGCAAAAGTTAGTGATGTTTATTAACTTTAATGGAAAATATGCTAAGTAGTTAGTGCTGCTAGTATAAAGTTAGTACTGGTAGTTCACAATTACTGCTGCTAGTATATATTAGTACTGCTAGTATAAAGTTAGTACTGCTGGTGAAGATTGAAGAAAATATTCTAAGTAGTTACTACTGCTTGTACACAGTTAATGATGTTGGTGTATAAATTACTACCGCTGGTGCTAAGTTAATGCTGCTATTACAAAGTTACAATACTGATCAAAGATTAAGTCTACTGAAAGAGTTTCTACTTGTCAGAAGAGAATGGATAAGACTGAAGATAAGGATAAGATTGATGGAGATCTAGATTACGTACGTGATAAGTATTAGTTATTTATAGAATAGATCATAGAGAATATTCTAAGTTTTAGGAATATATTGTAAATCGACTAGGAGTCCTTGGTGTATAAAAGGAGGTCCTAGGGTATAGAGTTTGATGTAAAAAATCTAGAAATCTTTTGTTTTGATATCGTTATAGCTTCCAAGGTTTGTAACCCTCAATACTAGGAGAGTTTTCGTATTATTCTTTATAATATTGAAGCTTTATTGTTTGTTGATTTCATGTGTTTTACTGTTTTCAATTAGAATTTTCTAATATTAAAGATTAGATTTCGCATATTCTTTACATACACTTATCAAAGTTTCTCACGATAGTTGTCGTCTTTGATTATCTAATATAACTAAACCTTAAACAAGCTAATTAAGGAATTCAATCTATTGAAGTGGGATCCAACAAGAGGTATCCTACATCCTGGGACAAACATCGTTGGTTATCAGAGCTTGTTGCTTGAGATAAACTTTGCTAGAGATATGGATCAAGACTTCTGCATACATGGTTAGGCTGCATTAAGGTTCTATGCCTCAAACTGGGTGAGGATGATTTATGGATGGATGAGGATAGTACAATACATCAGGGATTGATTATGCATTAGGGAAGTCATAGAGAATGGAAACACTGCACCAAAAACAACAGTTGTGGAAGGTGTTGAGAAAATAATACCTCCTACAACTGCTAAAGAGAAGGCTCAGAAAAGATTAGAGGTGAAGGCTAGAAGGTACTTTTAATGAATGGGCATTCCTAATGAACAAACTTTGTCCATATTTGTCGACACCTGTGGATCACAGATCCACCATATGGAGATTTTGAACGTGGGTAAATAACAGATTTTGAACAAATTGGGACCACTTTTATTATTATCCAAACACACCCATGAACCAAAACACTAAAACCCTTCAAACTAAATCATAATTAGAGGCAATTGGAGCAAGTAATCACAAAGATCATCAACAAATCATCAATCTAAGACTACTATTGTAAGTGATTTCATCTTATTTTCTTTTTAATTTCGTGTCTATGGTTTCAATTTTACACAAATCAAATAATTTAGGGTTTTTAATTTTTCATACAATTTTCGCACAATTAAGACTAAGATATAGTAATGTATAACTATTATAATACTTAGAAAACATAATTGAAGTGATTTGACAAAAAATAATTTTTGCCAAAACCCCAAGTTATGATTTTTGAATAAAACCTCATTTCTAGGAACTTTTTAAAACAAGGGTTGTTTAACTACATTGTTAATACAACGCAAAAACTTTTTCTTAATGCATTAGGTCTCATGAATGTATATACGAGGTGCTTAATTCATATGTATTTTTCGTTTCATTCATATAGAGAAATATCAAACATAGGTTGTGCATTAAGGTTTGTTTATTACTAGTATTATCACTATTTTCCTTTAGTTTGAGTCAAGCAAACCGCACACCCACATCATGTTCATATAGACACATACTTGGAAATAGAATTATAACTCACTTATAATATTTTCTCATAAAAATCACAATAAACTACTTAGATATCCAATGTCATATGAAGACTTTGCAAGCCGCTCTATACATGAGTGAAGAGTCATTGATAACAACTTCAACACTCAAGTCAATCTTGAAGAAATCTTCCTTAAAAATGGTTTTCAATCCTTCTACCACTTAGATGGAAAGATTTACCCATAATTTCTCTTTGAACTCTATCGATCCTTTCAATTTTACTCATTAAACAATGAATGGTTTGTGACAATCCGTCAAATTCAGGTCGTTATTTTATTCCCGAGTATTAATTATAAATTTCATTTTTATGTTGAGATATGAACTCACGACTAACCGGGAAGAAATTAAGGCTTACACTTGTAATTTAAGTAACGTTATGAAGAACCGGCGAATTCTACGTTAAGCATCGACGTTTATATTTTCAAAATGCCGTAGATATAATTTTGTTGCATTCGTTTTTATTTTTCGTGTCTTGTACTATTTTTACATTTTACGAAAAACGACTACAAATCGTACCTTTTTAAATATCAGACTTTGATAATACCTGCATTTACAAAATGTGGGACAAGTTTTTTTTAACTCATCCCACGTATCTCCCCTCCCATTGGGGCGGATTAAACAAAGTGGGAGGTGTCCACTTTGTGTTGATTCTTGCTCCATACTTGCACACTTGGCACTTGGGTCTAAGGCACCTATAAAAGGCCATTTTAACCAACACATACACACATAACTTATTATCTTCATCAAAATTCTGAACTCCTCTCTCCCTCTCTTGCCTTTGACGCCACCAACACAACACAAACACCAAATCTTATAAAAAATTTGAAGATCAAACAATGAGCACACTAGTAAATATGACTACCTAGTGTAATCCTTGCATTTTTGAGGTGATTTATAAAGGTTTTAAAGAAGGTTTTTATACAAGTTGGGGCTGAAGTTAAACAAGTTTTTATCAAGTTTTTGGGTAATGAAAATGGTGATCTAAAATAATTTGGGTGAAGATCAAAGTTAGAGTAGAAGGGTTATATTGTTTTTTTTATCAATTGATCATTCTCATCATCTATTTTGGGTAAAACTCTACTTGTTTTCATTATTATTGTATTAATGATTTCCTTATTGTATATGTAAATGTATGATATATGATGATCAAGAGGTGAAATTATCCATGCATGCATAGATCTAGGTTAAAAATGGCTTAATCAACTATTAAAACTAGCTAGGAATCACTAAAAATTATAGGCTGATGTTAACAGTAAGTTCTGGAATTTTGAGT
>BQNB010072403.1:0-32451 GCA_026074375.1 Tanacetum coccineum
AGGTCTTGATTCTAATTATACTCCATTAAATTAGAAAAATCTAAAATCTTGAACATGTTTCGTTTCTGTTCGAGTCTTTGTGATTGGAGATGGAGATGCGATAGGATGAGTTTAGATTTGGTGTTGGTTGATTCGTGACGAATGGGTTAAGAGTGAGGTGAGTCGGTTTTGGTGTAGGGATGCAAACCGCTGCTTTGAATGGAAGCAAACCGCCACACCAAACCACCATCACCTTTTACACCAAACCGCTGCCTAGTTTTGAAATGGGCAGAGGTTTGTTTAGTAAAACCATGGAAATGTATAAACCTCTGCCACCTGTAATCAAACCGCCACGGCAAACCGCTACGGTCAAACCGGCACGGTCAAACCGCTATGGTTAAACCGCCACCTATCACTTTCGTACTTTTGTACCTTTTCCTGAAAAAGTGGATCGGAGTTTTTCAAACTTCCCAAACCGCTAGTAAGAACACTAATAAGCCCAGAAAAAATATTTATGAATCAGCAGCCACAACAATAACCACTAAACCCCAACAGCCCAAATCTATAACTAACCTAAATAAGCTTATAAAAAGCACGAAAATAAGCTGTTAAAAATAACACTAGATCTGCTTATTTTGATAAGTTTTGGAAAATAGGAGACACACATATAGGCTATTTGGGTGATTTCCTAAGTGTTTCCTTCTTGAACTATCCATTCCTGCTAATCAATTAGGTCTCGAAATGATGTACAGGCCAAGTTCTAAAGTCTACAATACTGCCGACACACTCAATATTTTTGGTGGATTTTTGAGTAATATGATGGAAACAGAATATTAGGCATAAGTCTCACCAAGTAATAATAAAGGGTAATGTGTATTCGGCAAAGATGAATTCTAGTTATTTAAGAAAAATTTGTCAAAATTTTTAAAATTGGCATAATTTTCAAAAAAAACTAGAAAATCAAAGGCAAAACATACGTCAAGTAATAATTCTACTCTCATCCCCCCACTTGATTTGTACAATGTCGCTATTGTACATTAAGGAAATGAAATAAAAAGAAAAGAGTAGAATTAAGACAAGAAATTCCCTGAGCATTGCTTTGAAATTTGAAATTTGGCTATGCAGAAATCTTCTTAGATAACTCCGTCTTCCCGCAGCTCATTATCCCGTGTGATCACAAAAACGAACCAAAGTATAAAATCTTTCCTACAAGAATTATGAAATTAACATGAAACATAAATCTAACTCACTTTCGTCGGAAATCACGTGTTTCATTTATCGTAAGCAAACTATAGCCTTTAAACCACCGACGTTGGCCCGAATGGACTAGTTAATTTTTTCGTGAGGGCTTCATAGAACATACTTACAAATTCCATTTACGTATCCAAAGGTTTCAACATGTTTTAAAACATTAAATTTTTATGATTTTTTCAAAAGGAGTACGGCGTAACTTCGGAGATTACCTCGTAATCAAGTGTAAAAATTATTAAGTTTAAGGCGATCCGACGACGGCGTAGCCCATAAATGGATATACGACAGTAACTACAGTGGTTACGGCTAAACAAAGTATTATATCGCTGTAGAACTACTGTAGATTTAACAAAGTTACCACGTGATTATGAGTCGAGCCGGTCTCGATAAATGCCTCCTAGCTGTTGGATCCTGCAAAACAAAGTTGAAAACATACAAACCAACTAATATGCAGAATGAAAGATAGTCATGGGGTGCCTCCCACAAAGTGCTTATTTTTGTTTGAGTCACGAGCTTGACTCCACCCTTATTTGCTAAGTAATAAGGTGTTCCTTCCCTCACTTGAGATTAAGTGCGAGTGAGAGTAGCAATGAACATCATGATTTGCTACTGGGTAATGGAATGACAAATTAGAACCATACTGCTATTGAAATTTCATTTCCCTTGATGATTGGCTCACTTGGTGTAGTAATTTTTGAATGAAGGTCTCACAATTATATGTTTTTATAACAGGGTTATCATATTCTTTTTTGGCAACCTCTGTAATATGAGAAAATTCCTCCTCGAATTTGTTTAATTGCTTGTTAGACATATGATTTGTAGTCGGTGCTACATAATCATCATCAGGTGGTGTGATGTAAACCGTCTGAGGGGTCAAAGGTTGCATTACACTATCATTTAGAGGAATATCATAATCCTATTCCTTTTCCCTTACAATTTTATCCTTATCATGGACTGGTCCTAGTGGTATATATGGTTGCACTACTGGTTCAAGGTTGGGTAAAGTGTGTATGGTAGGTGTTAGAAATTGCCTCAGCCTCTCTACATCCTTGCTTGTAATGTCCTAACCGACATCCATGACCCCTCCCTCTTCCTGAGCTTTCATATTATGAATTTCCTCAGGATTTCCAATTATGCGAACGGTTTCGCGAGTTCTGTAAGGGCTACCCATTTGTTCCTTCAAATGTCCTAGAAATGGCGTAGGTGATAAGTCACGAGGAATCGGCTCCTTCATGTTTTCCTTACCCGTTGTCGTTATTGCCTTGACTTTTTCTCTTGTATTAGTGAGGACTTTATGGGTTAATTGATAAGCTTTTTCCTGTAGGTTCTTTGTTGTAGTTTTAAGTGCCCTTATGTTCGATTCTGTGTTTTCAAGGATCTTCCTCATTCTTTCATCATCCGCGGTCTGTTCTTTAATTGTGTCTTCGCAAATTGGATGATTTGTCTTCCAAGATTCCCATGTAACTTATATGCTTTGATTGCCTCGTCCTCTTTTTTTAAGAGGGTACTCTTTGGTTGGATGTTCCCCTTTGAAACTTTCGTAAATGGCATCAACGTTGTCCAGGACATCGTTAATTCTTTCCCTAGTGGTTATTTCATTGTACCGGCCATGCGAATGGTCTATCATGACTTATATTGATTCTAAGGCTAATGTTGTTGTCATCAGAGGAATGAACCCGTTAGAGTCGAGAATTTTGCGGGTGGAGATGTCTAATCCAGAATAGAAGATATGAACCTTCTGTTGACAGTTCAGATCATGCAGCGGATATTGGTAAAGAAGAACATTGTATCTTTCCCAAGCATGATACAATGTCTTGTCCCTCTCTTGCTTGAAATTGCGGATTTCATCTAATTTCTTGGCAGTTATGAAAGGGTGACAATATCTCCAAATAAATTCATTTTTAAGAAGATCCCATGTAGTGATTGTCCTTGCTGGAAGCCTGTTTTTTCTCCCATCTCAAGCTCAGTACCTAAGTGTAATTGGAATACCCTAAAGCATAATTGCATCGTGAGTGCCCGCTAGGGAAAGTGGAACATATTCCACAATCTCTCATACGTACGGACATGGTTTCGAAGCGTCTTCATCCCATCGGTGCCTGGAAAAAAGTTTGAAATCATAATTTCCCTATAAAGTATGCATTTAATCCTCAAATTTTGACGTCATCACCATCTGGAGGTTTCTCTATGCCTCACGTTTAAAGTCATCTGGAATCAAAGTATATGTCTATTTCATGGTGAGAGCCGCGTGAATTCTACATCATCTTCCATATCTGAAAACTTACAAGAAAAACTAGCAGAATATATTTACAAAAGGAAATATATACAGAAATTCAAATTATTACTAATTTTTAGCTCCCGGCAGCGGCGCCAAAAACTTGATGCGTATTTTCTTTTAAATATATTTTTATCAAGTTTTAAATTTATAAAACTCGATCTACCCTGACAACGCACTAACGCAGAGAACTACGATCGAGGGTAGTATAGAGAATGGGAAAATCTTAGGTCGTCCCAAGAAACTAAGTTTGTAATATTTTAAATTGAAATATCACTTTTAAAATGTTTTTGAAATTGAATGAAATAAATAACATTAAAATTAAATACTAAAAATTAAAAGAGTTGGAGATATCACGAGAGAAAACGTGCTAACCTAGTTACTTTATTACTACTGTTATGAAAACGTTTTCCTGTGCAATGTCAAACTAATGATTTCCATTAGTCGGTGTTCTAATGGTTCGATAGACTTGAATAGGTATATTTAGTCTATCCTATACTTCCTGTGATTCTGACTCAGTCCAAATCGTATAGGAGGTAGGATATCCAGGTTGCAGTGATTAATCCCAACTATTCCTAAAACTTATCTAATAACCTATACAGATTATTAACCCCCTCTGAAAGAGTTCCTGTGCTTTTTAAGTATATTGAGTGATAAGTGCGGAGACCGGTTAGTTCCTACACTAGGGATGTAGTCATAGAATTCCTCCCTATACCCGTGGATCTCATATTGACAATGTTAATCTTATAATTGGGCAAGCAAAGGGTCCAAACCACATTACTATCAAAACCCAGGGTTACACGATAAGTCCAAGGATATCTAACAAAACCATAATCTAACAGGAAACAAACATCATAACAATAGTAATTACATAACTAGGCCAGCACTTTAAGTGCTTAGCCGCTCATGGTAACAGAAACACAGCAAGAAATAGAAGTAATCATAGATTGAAAGCTCATAATTCTTACAGTATTCGTATTTGAATGATTAAATACAAAAAGTAAATAAAGTGTGATCTCCCTTAGACTCTAGGTGGAATTCTTTAAAGGTTAGAAGCCTTTGTTGCCTCTCCAATTGGCTATGGAGGAAGTGATATCAGAATAGCTTGAATGAGGCCTTTATTTATAAGTATCGAACCTGTTACGGCGTAACTGATAAAGGTGTTACGTGGTAACCTTCTTACACGGAATTCCATAAATAAGCAATTATTGCGGCGTAACCAGATATTGCGTTACGCCATAATCTTCAAATAATTATCATATGTACGTGATCTTTATTCCATATTTGTGAATCTTCCTGGTTATGGCGTAACCATAAGGGGTGTTATGCCGTAACTCTATCTTGGGTAAGATTTCCTTCTAAATACATGGTTACGGCGTAACTAGATATGGTGTTACCCAATAAAGTTGTTTTCTTGACTGCGTACCTTATTTTAATATAAGTTTATTGTGAAACCATATTTGTGGGGTTACGCAGTAAAATGCTTCAGATAATTACACTTTAAGCCCTTTTTCTCTTGTTTCTTGTCATTTTCCTGCATTTCACCTGAAAACTACAAAATGATAGAAAATATCTTGTTTTCGAGTATTAGTGAAACATTTGCAGGTAATATGTTTTATATTTTTTTTTTTTTTTTTAGGATTAAAAAGACTTCAAGGATTCTTAAATTACTACTTACAGCTACAGGTACATAATGGAAATTAATGCAAATAGTTTAGTACTGGTAGTATAAAGTTGTCACTGCTAGTTACTACTGTTAGTATAATTTATTACTGATTGCATAAAGTTACTAATGTTAGTTATAGTTAAGACTGCTCAGAGTTGAACACTGAAATATAAGCTAAGTAGTTAGTGTTGCTAGTAGTAATGTTAATATTGCTAGTACATGTTACTACTGTGAGTATATATTAGTACTGCTAGTACTAATGTTACTACTGCTTATGTTTATTAGTGCTGCTGATGAAAAAGTTTATGTTGCTGGATTACAACTGCTAGAAAACTTACTACTGCTAAGAGGATAAAAATGGTTTAAAGAGATAAAGATTGTTTGGAGAACAAGAATACTTGTGAAGATAAGTATTGAGATATTTTTGTACAAGATATGTATAAAGTATTTGTTTAAGATATTACGTTTATGTTTAGAAAAGATTATGATCTCTAAGAATTTATTATAAGCCCGACTAGGAAACTCCTTAATCTATAAAAGAGAGGCTCTAGGGCATTAGATATAATACAAGATTATAATTTTTCAAGTAGATTTAGAAAGAGCTCAAGGTTTAAAACCCTAGTACTATGAAAGTACTCAGAATTATTGATCTAATAATATTGGAGCGATTGGTTATATCTTTGTTTAATTCAAGATATTTACTGTAGTTAGTTCATAATACAGTCAAGGTAATTAAGGGTGGTAGAATTTTGCATACACTTTAGTATACATACAAGTATCTACACACAAGTTATTTGGATTTATCACCAGATAAATTTAAACCTTAGAAACCTAATGAATCGTTCTAAGGATTAGGGATCCAACAATGGTATCAGAGCTTGCTTAAAGAAACTTAATCTAGAAGACATGGAGTTTAAATCAACAACAGTATACTACTACTAACTACCCATGTGCTCAAACTAGTGAGTATGAGAAATGCGTGGTAATAGAATTTAAGGAGTACTTTCAAATCCAAAGACAATGCTCTTTGGGAGGTCATAGAGAATGGTGATTCCTTGGGTGGTATGTACCACAAAACAGCACAGGAGAATGGTACTTCAGTTACAAAGATGTCTATACATGTAACTGCTGAAGAAAAGACAAATAAGAAGAATGATGTGAAGGCCAGAAGCTTGCTACTCATGGCTCTTCCCAATGAGCATCAACTCACATTTAGTTAGTACCCTGATGCTAAAACAATGTTTGCTGCCATTGAAACATGATTTAGAGGTAATGCAGCTTCTAAGAAAACTCAGAAGACACTTTTAAAGAAACAGTATGAAAATTTTAGTGCATCAAGTGCAGAGTCTCTTGACTCTATCTTTAATAGGCTTCAAAAGATTGTGAGTAGGCTTGCAATTTTGGGTGTAGTCATAGCTCAAGAAGACTTAAATTCAAAATTTTGAGCAGTTGCCCCCTAGGGAACACTATGTAATTGGTGTTGGATTGAAAAAGCCTGAGAGATGAAACTATGAGCATTGATAATTTGTACAACAACTTCAAAATTGTTGAACAAAAGGTAAAGAAGTTTGTTGGTGAAAGTACTGGTGCTCAAAACTTGGCCTTCATGACTGCTCCAAGCACTAGCAGCACTAATGATGCTAACACTGCTAGTCCACAAGTTAGTAACGGCTAGGCTCTAAATGTTTAACACTATCTAGTCCCTCATTTTAGTAACTAAAGCTATAGCTTCCAGTGATAATGTTGTGTATCTTTATGTTATGTTAAAAATCCCAATGGTTTCTAATCTTTTACATCAAGAACTTCGAGCAAATTCATGAAGATGATCTGAAGTAAGTGAATTTGAAGAGTTGCAAGCTCTCTCTTTGTTAAGTATGAGGGCAAAAAGAGTGTACTGATAAAGAGGACAGGCAAAAGATTTTCATTGAATGCTAATGATACTTAGGTATGGTAAATCCAAGGTATAGTGATTCAACTATCATAAGATGGGATACCTTTGCAAGGGAGTGTAGAGCACAAGAAGCAAGGAAGTTCTGTTTTCAAACATCAAAGACAACACCTAGAAATCAAGGAAACAATGAAGAACGCATTTCAAAAATCAATGTTGTCTATAAGATGGTGTTAGGTTTTGATTGGAGTTACTTGACAAAAGAACAAGTTCAGACAAACATAGCTCTAATGGCATTTTCAGACTCAGAGGTATTCACTGATAAAACTTGCTCTAAAACTTGTCTGAAAAACTATGAAACTCTTAAGAAACAATGTGATGATCTGATTGTTAAGCTTAATCAAACTGAATTTACAACAGCTACATATAAAAGAGGTTTAGCAACAGTAGAAGAACAACTTATCACTTATAGAAAGAATGGGGTTCTCTTTAGCGAGGAAGTTGCAGTTCTTAAAAGAGAAGTAGCTTGTAAAGACTATGAAATTTAAAATGTTGCCTTAAAATGAGTTTTATAAAGTTAAGCAAGAAAGAGGGCATTATATTTAAAATTTGAGAAATTTGATAGAGGCCCTCAAAAGATTAATCAGTTGTTTAGAAAAAGTCAATAACTGACAATAGTAAAAGGGTTTGGGGTATAGAGGCAAATTCCTCCACCTTATCCTTTTAATCGTTATAGACCTAAAAAGAATGATCTGTCTTAATTCTGGTCTTGATAAATTCAAGAGCTGAATTCAAAAAGGTATGTGCTCAGAGAAAGTAAAGCAAGAGTCTAACATAGTTTGTGATAAGAAATCAAATGATTCTAAGGAAAATTCTGATAACTCTTTGGTAAAGGAACAAGTATCAAAAGATACAAGTAGCTTTGTTGGGTCTTCACTTAATGTTGATAAAGAAATTGTTTTTCCTGTTGATAAAAATGTAGAGTCTGTCAAACCTAAAGTTCATGAAAAACCAGTTAAAAAGTCAGTTAGGTATGCAGAGATGTATAGATCACAATCTCCTAGGGGAAAACAAAGGAATTGGAATGGGCAGAAGTCCAATCAACTAGGAAGTGATTTTGTGATGTATAACAAAGCTTGCTTTATTTGTGGGAGTTTTAATCATGTACAGGCTCAGTGCAAAAACCATCAAAGGGAAAGGATGGTAAATGGGAATAATTATAAAAGGGTGAACTACAACTATACTACCAAAAGAACTCACCCTAATGCTCAAAGGAACATGGTTTCAAGAGCAGTTTAAATGAAAACTGGCCTAAAAACTTTTAATACTGCTAGGACAGTTAATACTGCTCATCCCAAATCTATAATTTTTAGTGCTAAACCAATTTTACATTTTTCAAAAATAGCACAATCAACTATAAGAAGACCCTTTCAATCGAAAACAACATTTTCTAAGAAAAGGTTTACACATAATGTTAATACTGCCAAGGCACAAGCAGTTAACAGTGCTAAGCCAAAAACAATTGAAACTGCTAGGCCAAATTCTGCAATTGTTAATGCTGTTAGGGTAAATCAGGAAAATGTTGTAAAGGCCTCAGCATGTTGGGTTTGGAGACCTACCAAACCTGATAGTGCATCAATCACCTTGAAGAAACATAATTACATTGATGCACGAGGCAGATCCAAGTCAGTGATGGCTTGGGTCCCCAAAGGAATCTAATTTCCTTATTTTTATGTGTAGGGCAAGCCACAACAAAGATGATACAGGATTGTTGACAGTAGGAAGCTCAAGGCCACATGACTGGGAACAAAAGCTTATTCTATCAGATTTCAAGAATTTGATGGAGTTATGTTACATTTGGAGAGGGAGCTCATAGTGGTAGAATTTTCTGGTAAAGGATACTTTCAAAACTGATATCTTGAATTTATGAAGATTATACTTTTGTCAATGAGTTAAAATTCAATGCTTTTTAGTGTCTCACAGATGTGGAGACAAAAAGAACTAGTCCTTTTTACTGACACTGTAAGTCATTGTCTTATCTCCTAAATTTAAGATGCCTGAATGAAAGTCGATACTATCTTAAAATTCCTAGAATGGACACATGTACAGTTTATAATATGAAGAATATTGTTCCTAAAAAGAGACTTTTAACTTGGCTTGTTGCAAAGGCTACATCAATGAATCAATGCTTCTAGCAATAGGAAGGGCATGGTCACCATTAATTTTAAGTAACATAAATAAGCTTGATAAGGAATAATCTTGTAAAAGGAGTGCCACAAAACGTTTTGAAAAATGAACCCAAAACCTGTAGTTGCTTGTCTAAAGGGAGGCAACCACAGATCTTCTTGTAATTCCAAAGTTCGATAATATCCAATTACTAAGCCTTTGTTTATGCTACATATGGATCTGTTTGGTCCAACTTTTGTGAGTAGTTTAATGCATAAGAAGTATTGCTTAGTAGTCACTGATGATTATAGCAGGTTTACATGGGTTTTCTTTTTAGCAACTAAGGATGAAACCAGTGAGATCCTTAAGAACTTTATCAAAGAAATAGAAAACCTAGTGGATAAGAAAAAAGTGAATTAATCAGAAGTGTATAAAGGAACAAGGCAGTTTAAGAACAAAGTTATGGATGATTTTTGCAGAGAAAAGGGTATTAAGAGAGAATATAGTGTAGCCAGGACTCCTCAGCAAAATGGTGTAGCTGAGAGGAGGAATAGGACACTAATTGAGGCTGCTAGAACAATGTTAGCTGACTCTAAGTTACCTACCACATTTTGGGCTGAAGCAGTTAGTACTGCTTGCTATGTACAGAATAGGGTCTTAGTAGTCAAGCCTCATAACAAGACACCTTATGAACTTTTTAGAGGTTTTAAACCTGCTCTAAGTTTTATGAGACCATTTGGATGTCATGTTACTATTCTTAATACTTTAGACAGTTTAGGCAAGTTTGATGGCAAAAGTGATGAAGGTTTCTTTGTTGGATATTCTTTGAGTAGTAAAGCTTTTAGGGTATACAACACTAGAACCAGGAGAGTAGAAGAAAACTTGCATATTAGGTTTTTAGAGAATAAGCCTATGATAGAAGGGAATGGTCCAAAGTGGTTGTTTGATATTGATTCTCTAACCCAATCTATGAACTATGTACCAGTTACTGCAGGTACAATTTCTAATGAATCTGCAGGTACACAAAGTGTATTAGTACAGGTACATCAGAAGAAATCAGTCAAGATTACATTGTGATGCCAATTTGGAAAGATGTTTCATACTTTGATTCAACTTACAAGGATGTTGATAATGGTTAACCAAAATCTGCTGCTGATGATCAAAAGCAGGATGGAGATGGTCCAGATAATGAGAATGATGAATAAGATAAGTCTAATGATGTTAGCAGTCCTAAAGAAGTTAATGTTGTTGGTCAACATGTTAATACTGCCAGTCCAGATGTTAATACTGGTAGTTCTAAACTTAATATGCTGTTGGGCAACAAGTTAATACTGCCAGTCTTGATGTTAATACTGGTAGTCTTGAACTTAATGTTGTTGGTCCATCAACTAGTACTGCTAGGTCAAATGAAGAAGACAACACTGAAGAAGAACCAGAAGTTGATTTGGGGAACATTACAAATTCCTATATTGTTCCAAACACTCCCAATACAAGAATACATAAAGATCATCCAATTGACAATGTGATTGGTGAAGTGCAGTCAACTGTTCAGACAAGAAGAATGTTAAAACCTACTTCTGAACAAGGGTTTCTCAGTGATGTGTATGAGCAGAAAACACATGATACCCTAAATACTTGTTTATATGCTTGTTTCCTATCATAGATTAAACCAACAAGCATTGCTAAAGCTCTATCTGATTCATCCTGGGTGGAAGCAATGCAGGAAGAACTTCTGCAATTCAAACTTCAACAAGTTTGGATACTGGTGGATCTCCCTAATGGAAAGAAGGCCATTGGAACAAAATGGGTCTTCAAAAACAAGAAAGATGAAAGGGGAATTGTGATTAGGAATAAAGCAAGGTTAGTTGCACAGGGTCATAGACAAGAAGAAGGTATTGATTATGAAGAAGTGTTTGCACCTGTGGCAAGAATTGAGGCAATAAGATTGTTTTTGGCCTATGCTTCTTTTATGGGTTTTCTGGTATATCAAATGGATGTAAAGAGTGCTTTCTTATATGGAACCATTGAGGAAGAAGTCTATGTTACTCAACCACCAGGATTTAAAGATCCTGACCATCCAGACAAAGTTTACAAGGTGGTCAAGGCACTTTATGGTTTGCATCAAGCACCAAGAGCATGGTATGAAACTTTGGCTAACTATCTGTTGGGCAATGGGTTTAAAAGAGGCAAGATAGATCAGACATTATTTATCAAGAAGCAAAAAGGAGATATTTTGCTTGTACAGGTCTATGTAGATGACATTATCTTTGGCTCAACAAACAAGGAGTTATGTACTGGTTTTGAGAAGCTAATGAAAGATAAGTTTCAGATGAGTTCTATGGGAGAACTAACTTTCTTTCTAGGATTACAAGTACAACAGAAGGAAGATGGAATATTTATCAGTCAGGATAAATATTTAGCTGAGATTTTGAAGAAATTCAACTACACTAATGTGAAGTCTGCTTCAACTCTAGTTGATTTGGAAAAGCCCTTAGTCAAAGATGGAGATGTTGATGATGTTGATGTACATCTCTATAGATCTATGATTGGGTCTTTGATGTATCTCACTGCATCTAGACCAGATATCATGTTTGCAGTATGTGCATGTGCTAGATTTCAAGTTACTCCTAAGACATCACATCTCTTAGCAGTCAAGAGGATTTTTAGATATTTGAAAGGCAAACCAACTTTAGGCCTTTGGTATTCTAGGGATTCTCCATTTGAACTGGTTGCTTATACTGATAGTGACTATGCTGGAGCAACTCAAGATAGGAAGTCTACAACTAGAGGTTGTCAGTTTTTGGGAAACAGGTTGATATCTTGGCAGTGTAAGAAGCAAAACTCGTGGTTTGCATTCCACAACTGAAGCTGAATATGTAGCTGACTTCCTGCCAAATTGCTGTGGACAAGTTACTCTGGTTCAAAACCAATTGTGGATTATGGGTATAATTTCATGAACACTGTCATTAATATTGACAATAACAGTACAATCTGCATTATTGAAAATCCTGTTCAACATTCTAAAACAAAACATATAGAGATTAGGCATCATTTTATAAGAGATTGCAATGCTAAAAAGTTAATACAAATGGTTAAAATTCATACTGATTATAATGTTACAGATCTTCATACAAACACGTTTTGATGCTGGAAGGTTTAGTTACTTGGTTCAAGTTTTGGAATGCTTTAATCCTTAAATGTCTTTATTTCTTATGGACTTTCGCGTAAAAGTTTTGTAAAGGATTAATACTGTTAGTTTTCTCAATTAATACTGCTAAGTATAATTAAAACTGCTAGTTATACTTAAGACTGCTTGTTAAAACTGTTAGTCATACTTAATGCTGTCAATAAGAAAATACTTTGTATCTTGTACTTTTGTGCTATGGACTAACATATGCAAGTAAAGCATATTGAATATCTGATGTTGAATGCTTCACTTTTGTAAAATGTTTGAGAGAAGTTTGATGATCTTGGATCACAGTTTTTAACTTTAATTCATGGGTTATGCATAAATATGGATCCTCATGAATTCCCACATGTCTATCTAGTCTTTTCTAGTGAGCTTGTGATGAATAGAGGCATGTTATTATATAATTATTGAAGAATGTTAAGCAAAAAATTACTACTGCCAGGCAAAAGTTACTACTGCTAAGTGCCAAAGTTACAACTGTTGAGCAAATTCTTATCTCTTGAAGCATTGTTTGAGGGGAGGCCTATTATGTCAATATGCAGTCAAGCATGCATGGAAGTATATGTTATATCAAAAGTATGTTAAAAGAATCAAAAGCATCTAGGCATGTCAAAAGAGGACGGGACACCAAGATACCTCAGTCTAGTAGCCCCCCTGAAAAAGATTGGTGATAAGGCTGTCCATAACGAGTTGGGTGACATAATGGAAAGGGCTGCCACTACTGCTTTAGATATTAGAAGCAGAGAGGTCAGTGGTAAACATCAAATAAGACCAAATCCATGGCAACATTAAGAATATCACTCCTTAGGGAATTAGTTCAGGTTAGTGGTCCCAGGTGCAAGATACCATACGCTTTCGAGGGATGTGAATGCTCAAACTAGGTTTGAGATTACATCTAAACAGTCCAATGATCCACCTCTCTCAAGAGGTTACACACTTGGAAGTAGGGAGGACAGTATGAAATTATTGGAATTGATAGAACTTTGTACATAACTGTCATATAAAAACATAAAAAGTGTCTTGGTGAGCCAAAAGAAATGAGAGATTAAGTGAGATTAAAAATAGAAAGAGAGATGTGTGTATAAAAACATAAATGAGTGATTATGTGAACAAAAAGAATTGAGAGAAAATGTGAGCATAAAAACAGAAAGAGAGCTTGTGAGAACCAGATTTGATGATGAAAATTGATTTTTGATTGACATTTGAGTAATTACTGGTGTTTTGATGTTAAAGCTGCTAAGCATACAGTTTCTACTGCTGGTATACTTTAATGCTGCTAATCTTATGTTGATGCTGTTGGGTTCAGTTAATGCTGCTAGGCTTATGTTAATGCTGCCAGTTTAAGTTCTTGCTGCTGAGGGTGAATTTATAAATACTTCGATTCAGGGTTTCATTTACTTCCTTATTAGATTTCATTCATTCAAACACTCTCTAAATATAAACCCTCACTCAATTTTCATATTTGATCATCAAAATTGTCATTATGTCAAGCCCTAAGTTTGCTGAAACACATAATGTGGTCGCGTTCTTGGAAAACTCCGTAGAAAGTGATAGGTTTGCAGAGATTAATGATTTCTTGAAAGCAAGTTTTGTTCATTATGCTTTAACAGTTAATTCAATCATCTACACTTCCTGTATTGAACAATTTTGGGCAACTACCAAGGTATAGACAGTTAACGAGGTGCGTCAGTTACAAGCCCTAGTTGATACAAAAAGAGGGTTATCATTACGGAGTCAAGCATTAGGAGTGATCTTCACTTGGATGATGCAGAAGGTACTGATTGTCTTCTAACTGCCACTATATTTGAAGAACTGGCAAGTATGAGGTATGAAAAGCCTTCTCAAAAGCTTACTTTTTATAAAGCCTTTTTCTCTCCACATTGGAAGTATTTCATTCACACTATTACACAATGCCTTAGTGCTAAATCCACTGCATGGAATGAGTTTAGTAGTACAATGGCTTCTTTGATCATATGCTTGGCAACAAATCAGAAGTTTAATTTGTCTAAGTATATTTTTGATGCTATGGTGAAACACTTAGATGGAGGGGTCAAATTCTTGATGTATCCATGTTTTCTACAAGTTTTCATTAATCAACAACTTGGAAACATGTCACATCATAAGAAGATCTTTGTTAATCCCTTTCACACAAAGAAAGTTTTTGCTAATATGAAGAGACCTGGTAAGGATTTTTCTAGGAGAATAACACCCTTATTTGATACTATGATGGTTTAACCTTCTGAAGAAGTGGGTGAGGATTCAGATCAACAATGATTTCCATCAAGTACACATTCATGATCTACCATATACATCCTCTAATACTAATGAAGATACAACAAATCAAGAAGACTTAGAGACAGGAAGATGAGGTTTCTCAAGATGAGACAGAGTATGAGGAAAGTGTACCCACACCTTCCAATGATCCACAACCTAGTGGTGAGGATAGCATGCAACTAACTGATTTGATGGTTTTATGTACCAAATTGCAAACACAGGTTCTTAATTTAGAAAAAGCAAAGGATGCTCAAGCAAAGGAGATTGCTTCTTTGAAGAAGAGGGTCTAGAAGTTGGAAAGGAAGAAGAATTCAAGAACTACAGGTTTGAAGAGACTTAAGAAGGTCAGTATGTCTTAAAGTGTTGAGTCTTCTGAAGATCAGGAGAGTTTGGGTGCTCCTGAAGATGCATCCAAAATAGGGGAGGAGTATTGCAGATATTGATGCTAATGTTGAGGTAACTTTAGTTGATGAAACTCAAGAAAGACAGGATGATGAATTAATGTTTGATACTGGAGTTTTGGATGTTAATGAGATGCCTGTGGAAGCAAAAGTTGATGAGAAAGATAAAGAGAGTACTAAGCTTGATGATAGTACTGCTGGTGAAACAGTTACTACTGCTATTTCTGGGTATTTATTAGTTAGTGTTGAAGTAGAGATTGCTCCTCCCTACAACTCTTGAGGAAATCACTTTGGCTCAGACTTATTCAGATCAAAAGCAGCTAAGCTAAGTTGTACTACTGTGCTTACAACAAACAACAACTACAAGACCAAGGCTAAAGGGGTAGTAGTATAGGAGCCAAATGAGTTTAGAGTTCCACAAGAGGCACAACCTTCAATTTCTAAAGACAAAGGAAAAGGTATCATGGTTGAGCTTGAAGTTCCTTTAAATAAGAAAAATCAAATTGCTCTTGATGAACAAATTGCCAAGTGATATTCAAGCTAAGTTGGATGGCTGAATTAATTGAAGAACAAAAGTAGCAAGGAAACAAGAGAAGAAGCTAACATTAGCATTGATTGAGTCAGGGAAAATACACAAGCTAGATGAAGCTGGGTAGATTGCTGGCTTGGAAAGACTCTCAATCTAAAGGAAAGAGAGGAGATGACAGTGAGGAAAAAGGGAAAAACTACTTATGGATACTATGGAAGAAATGAAGAGAAACATTTTGTGCACTCAGTGCATAAGAAAAAGAGAAACTGGCCTCCTAACTAAGGACAAAGAGAACTCAAATGTCTACCTATCGTAAAGCACATGGGTGGATACACATACAAAAGCTGAAGGAAGAGTTTTTGAGGAAATTCAAAAAGTTATTTGACAGGAAATGAGAGGGTAATACCTTTAGGCTATGCATTCTGAGTACAGGAAAGGCAAAGAAAAGAAAGAAAGTTAGAATGGTAGAAGGAAACAGCTTAAGGCAGCAGAAGAAGATTGCTTAGAAGGAAAAAGAGCAGGAAAAGAGCAACAACAAAGATTCCTCAAAGTAAACAAAGAATGGAGGAAGACAAAGAGTCAGATAAAGTTGATGAAGATAGTGAAGATGAGAATGGTGAGTTAATGAAGCATTTAGTGATTAAAAAGGATGATGATATAGCAATTGATGATATACCACTTGCTACCAAACTACCAGTGATTATTGATTACAAGCTTCATAAAGAAGGTATGTTGGTTACATTATCAGTTGATAAGAGAGACTGGAAGTTCCAAGAGATATTCTCTTCTAATGATAAGGATGTAGCAAGGATAGGACAGAGAATGACTTGAAGGTTCTTTGGAAGTTAGTAAAGACAAATAAGTATAGTGATTAAAAGGCTTGAAGATGAATTTGGAAAGAGTGTTATGGGGAGATTTGAAAGTCATGTTTGACCAACATAAGAGTGATCTATGGAGAATTTTACAAGGATACAGGGTGACCATTTGGAAATTGATTGATTCATCTGGAGTTCACTTTGTAAGGTTTGATAATCTCCACTTTTTATGTCGGTTGAAAGTGATATCCCCTCACACCAATAACATTACTATATGTTAAACAAGAAACTTTCAAACTTGATATCCTAAATGAGTTGTGCTATCAGCTGCTAAAGTTATGGTAAAGCAAGCAAAAACGGTTCAATGAAAAGGTTGAATGCATCTTCCTGAGTATGATGAACGATTTTACAGAGAAACTTGAAGATTCAGAAGATATACATACCCAAGTTTAGGGGAGGATTGTTGGACTTAAAAGACTTCATGGATTCTTAAAGGTTACTACTGCTCAGTGTACCATAATGGGAAATTTATGCTAGTGGTTAGTACTGGGTAGTATAATGTTAACCACTGCTAGTTACTACTATTTGTGTAATTTTAGTATGATAGCATAGAGATTACTACTGTTGTTGACAGTAAGACTGTCAATGTTGAGACTAAAATATAAACTAAGTAGTTAGATACTGCTGTAGTAAATGTTAAGACTGCTAGTACAAGTTACTACTGTGAGTATATATTAGTACTGCTAGTATTAATATTACTATTGCTTATGTTTATTAGTGCTGCTGGTGAAAAGATTACAACTGCTTAAAGACTTTCTACTGTCAAGAGGATAAAGACTAATTAAAGAGATAAAGATTGTTTGGAGAACAAGAATACTTATGAAGATAAGTATTGAGATGTTTATATTCAAGATATACATAATGTATTTATTAAATGATTACGTTTTATGTTTAGAAAAGATTAGAATATCTTTGGAATGTATTGTAAGCTGATTAGGACTCCTGTAGTCTATAAAAGGAGGCTCTAGGGCATTAGTTGGGATATCAGCTTTGCATATAGGTCTTCATAGTTGTCAAAGTCGATTAAGAAAAGCTTCAAAGTTGTAAACCCTAGTACTAAGTGAAGAGTACTCGTATTATTGATCTAATAATATTGGAGCGTTTGGTTATATCTTTGTATGTTCAAGATTACTGTTTTATTCATAATTCTTCTAGGTAATGCGGTGTAGATTCACGCCTACCTTTAATATAATAAAAGTTTCATTTACAACATGTTATTTTTGGATTTATCAAGATATTTACCTTGGCCACTTAAGGAATCGTTCTAGGTTTGGGGGTATCAACACGCTATGACCATTTTTTAAACATCAATACATGTTGTTTATTTCACAATTCTCCCCCTCAAAATTGCATATGAGGTTGCATTTTTGATTGAATCAAGTGAATAAACAATACAAATCCTAGGTCGTTGATCCATTATAACAGAACGAGAATGGAAAAAGCATGAATCATGTTGATATGAATGGTCACAAACAAGAAGATTTCTCTTCTTCTGAATATAAAGCGCACTGAAGTGTACACCTTTCTTTTCTTTGAGGAACGGGGCCTGAAGTGTTGTCAACAGACGTCATCTTATCGTTGAAGAGCGAGGCCTGAATTGATTATTTGTAATAGATGGCATTTTGTCGTTGAAGGACGGAGTCCTGATACTGATGTGAATAGATGTCATTTTGTCGTTCATGTTCATCAGATTTGAATTCCTTGAAGCCCTGGTTTATGAGATATCAGAATTTTTGGCAACCAAACTCTGAGTCTTTCCTTATTATGATTAAAAGATGTACACGCACTTAGGTTAAGAGTACCTGCACTGACATTAAGAGTTTTATCGCATATATAGGTTAGTGATATCTTCATTTAAAACATTTTGGGGTATTCATGTCAACCTTAGTGGGCTATCGATGAACATCTTTCAGTAGGTAGCCACCTAAGGACTGCAAGCTTGTGAAATGCACTTACCGTCGGTATCCACCTAAGACAAGAATCTAGGAGTTGTTTTGTTTCATGCATAATGGAAGATTTTGAGAGAAAAAAACCCCCCACCTCTTGTCTCCTTATTAGCAATCTGCCTACCAGGTTTCTTTAGTATGACTCTTGTGAAAACCTAAAAATCGTTAGATCGTTTAAGCTCAGGTTGTTTAGACCTTTATCTAGGATAATGATAACATAGGCGGAATATTCAAACATGACATCAATATCTATCATAAAGTTTTACCAAACATTTCACCACAACCCCAATAATATGTGATCAAGTTAATACGGTTACATCAATGAACTGTAACAGGGATCAAGGAAAACCTTGATTACCTTGAGGCTAAAACTAACTAAACCCTAGGCGTCCATTAGAGGACTTGACGCCTAGAACACACACAACTTTTTTTGTGTTTTCATCTTGACATGACTTTACTGTATACTAAAACCGATAACATGTATCTTTTTATACTAGAGATAATAGATTTTTCAAAGAGACTAAACATAAATCTTTTTAAATATTTAACTTGATCTTTAGTATCTTCTTTCTTCATAAGGAGATCTTTTTATATCTTTATAATTTGATATCTTTGACTAAATCTTCAATAATTCTCCACCAGCTTGTAGAATTCTTGAATGACAATTTTAGTCCTTTTGTTTAATTTCTTGTTTTGTCTTATCAACTCAAATATAATTCCCAAATCAATCTTCCCTCTAGTTGATAATGGACAAAATCAAATAAGCCCGACTTCCTGAAAGCTACCAGGGATCTACAAGTTGCAAATCATCAATTCTTTTCCCTTTTGTCAATATCAACTAAGAGAATAAAGTATGCAAATTTTGAGTTCTTTACAACTACGAACGCTATCACACTTCCACATCAAAGTATTCACAATCAAAATTACCCTCCATGACGCACCTTAAGAAAAATGAACTTGAGCAATAGAAACTTACACTAGCAGTAGTAACAAAGACTAGCTTAGTAGTAAAAACCTTACCTTAATGGAGCATAGAGAATGGGTTAAACATTTTAAACAATAAGCTTCCCTGAAAAACCATATGTTACTATCTCTTGAATCTTTTAATTTTGTAGGCTTATGTAATATTTATTCTTCATTTTCTATTATTCCTTTGTTATTGTTCATCCTAGATTAAAAGTTCTAATACAAATGTGCTTAAGAACGGTCATTTGGTTTCCACATATTTGGTATCAGAGCTATAGCTCTTAATCTAGGATTACAAGGTTTTTGAAAAGAAACCTAAAAAAACACCTAATTTTGAGAAATTGTTTTGGTAATAGTTTTTCTTAGGTTTTGTATGTTAAATTGACTATAACCAGATGTTTTTATTCGTCTTCTCTACTGTAATGGGTCTAGCCAATACAAGAGTAAATCGTTGTTATCAATAAAAGGGTTTTAATTTGTTGTGGTACACGATCTGAGTTAATATGCTTTCTGAAGAACCCTAATCCTAGGGTAATTAGATATTACTGATTTATTGTTTTTACTTAGTTTTAGAGTGTCGATCATTTAATTGATGAATCGAACCCTAGTAAGGATGCGTAACATCGACATCAAGATGATAGATGCAAAGTCAAGATTAGTGAACATGTTTTAGCAAATAAAAAAGGTCTTCATAGGTATGGGAGGAAGGAGCACTTATACTGCTTGGGGAAAAGACTTAGTACTGCTTAGGTATGAGTTTATGTACTGCCAGCTTTATACTTAGTATGGCTTATGAGTACATTAGTTTTAGTTACTGGTTCTTCATACTTAGTACTCGTCAGTTGTTATGTTTTACTGCCAATGGTAGTTAATTGCTGCTAGCTTATCTTTAAGCATTAGTGCTACTGCTTATGTAAGTTAGTGCTTCCAGGAGACGTTAATACTGCCAGTTCATGTTAGTGTTGTTATCACTAAGGGTTATGCTGCAGTTTTATACTTAGTGTTTTATTTTTTTTTTTTTTGCTAGTATTGATTTATACGCTAGTATATTTTTAATGCTACCAGTTTAAGTTTTGCTTCTGGGGTAAATTTTAGCAGTTACTACTGTTGGACTTAAACCAAGTTTAATGGCTCGTATTTCTTGCTTTAATTGGTTACGAAGATGGTTATTTATCACCTATTTAAAGATGAAGTAGAATTATTTGGGTTTGAGTTTTATCATATCTTAAAGTGAGTGTAACACTTTAGAGATAACTTGTTTGTGCTTAGAAACGATGTGATGAAGAATTGACGAATCTAGCAATGGGTTGTGTGATCATAACTTATAGTGCTATTGCTCACATTTGGTAATCACTGTGGTTATGTGTCTTTAAAAGTTGAGGATAATTTTTCAAGAGAAAGAGATTGCGGTTCCCTATACATCGGCTTGGGTATACGTTCTCAAAGTCACGTGGATAGCGCCTAAGACATAAGAAACAAGTTTGGGTGTTCTACTTCAGCCTCAAGGTATCGTTTATACTTCGTTTTCTTCTATCGTAATCATTACATAGAGCTTACAGAATTGAAGATTCACAAAATGGTTAACATATGGGTTTCAGGGGAAGCTTATTGTTAAAATGTTTAACCATTTATATGCTACATCAAGGTGAAGGTTTTTACTACTGCTAGTCTTTGTTACTACTGCTAGTGTAAGTTTCTACTGCTTAGTTCATTTTTCTTATGGTCTGCGTCATGAAGGTATCTTGAGTTGTTGAATACTTGGGATTGGATTGTGATAGTAGGTGTTATTTGTGAAGATCACAGGTTGATACTTTAGTCTCTATTTGATATTGACAAAAGGGGAAAGAAGATTTGATTGATTTGCAAACTGGTAGATCCCTTGGTATAGTAAGGGAGTTTTCATTCGAATATTAATTTCAGGGGTCTCGTGCTTATTTGTTTTGTCTTTATCAACTAGGGAAGATTTGGTGGGAATTATATTTGATTGATAAGACCAAAAACAAGAATGAAACTCTATAGGGACTCTAAATATTGTATTAAGAATTCTTACAAGCTGGTGGAGAATTATTGAGATTTAGTTAAAGATATCAAATTATAAAGATATCAAAAGATCTCCTTATGAAGAAAGAAGAGAACAGAAGATCAAGTTAAATATTTAAAAGATTTATGTTTATCTCTTTGTAAAATCTATTATCTCTAGTATATAAAGAGATACAGGTTTTAGGTTTTAGGTATATAGTAAAGTGTGTCAAGATGTAAAACACAGAAAAGTGTGTGTGTGTTTGATAAGTGTAAAATACACATATCCATTATTGCTTAAAATAGCCCAAATAAACCCAAAACAGACCAAAAATGGCAAAAATATGCTTGTATTTGTGTTTTGTGTGTGCAGGTATGGATATATCAAAAATCATAAGAAAACCATTAAAAAACGGGAAGCACGGTAGACGTGAAGAAGAGTGAACAAAAGCGGAAGCCATTGACAGAGAGTCTAATCTACAGTTAATACTCCAAATCTCGTGGTCAATAAAAGTATGTCATCATGACCCAATAGGATTTCGCAAAAAATTAATCCCTCAACTTTCAGGAAAAATATATAGTCAAAAATAGTCCCTAAACCTATATGGGCCTCACCGGATCCAAAAGCCAATTAGTCCCTAAGTCCATTTAACGGGGATAGTTCTCCTCAAAAGACCTCTAAAATTAGCTTTTCAAAAGTTCCGTTTATACTACACCATTTTGAAAACCAAAAGATCAAGTGGGCCATTTTATGCAACTTTCCCAAAGTTTTTATTTAAAAACGATTTTACCCTAAGTCAGTTAAAACAAAGCGGGGAAGGAGGGGAAAACACATGGCACTATTCATCCATCGTGCCTCGTCTAATACCAGCCCCCCCCCCCCCCACACTCCCCCCCCCCACGCGCCCTCCCCCCCCCCCCCCCCCCCCCCCCCCCCCCCCCCCTACCCCACCCCCCCCCCCCCCCCCCCCCCCCGCTACACCCCCCACCTCCCCCCACACCCACGGGCCAAATTACTAATCAAAGGGTGAAGTACGTCTTTCAAAGGGTTTCTATAACAATGCCAAGGTCCAAAACAGTCGTATCAAAGCTCCTTTGGTCATTGGTCAACAAGGATCGCTTGTTACAAGAGGGAAAGATTAAGTTAAAGTTCAATTTTTTACCACTAAATGCTCTCACACAAATAGCACAAGTTGTCGCATCAAAGATTGGACAGCTTGGCACAACTCCGTAGTTGTGAGCTGTGCATATGTCCAACGGCCCCCTAAAACTTAAGATCCAATGATAGAAGAATTAAAAGGTGTAGATTAAGAGGAGCGTGCAGAGCTCAAAGGCCTAGGAGCTTCACTATGGTGCTATAAATAGCACCCCCCATCACACACACAAGATGTTCCTTTTCTTTTCTAGTTTTAGCCTAGTGTAGTTTTTTTAAAAACTTAATGTAATATAGATTTAAAATCTGTTGTAACTTCTTTTTAAGTAATGAAATTCAGTTTTTCTTAATGAAATTTGGTTTAATTTTGTTATAAGCCTTTTTTCTTTCACTCATCGCTCTTCATTCAATAAACTATTCCTAATAAAGCTAATAAGTCCTTAATAAGCTTTTTCAGTCTATAAGTGAATAGCAGCTTATCAATTCAGAAAATATCCCTATCTAATCTTAAAACAACTTTAAAAATACCTATTTACCTTAAACTTAATGGATTATAGCTTTTGGAAAGGGAGCTTAATTTGGAAGAGCTCCCAAGGACTTAACTCCTAGCTTATTTATAAGCTAGGAGAGCTTGTAGCTGCCTTAAATGGTACCTCTTGTTTAGCTAGAGGACTTTGTAAGTTTCTCTTTTAATTCCTTTAATTCTAAGCGCATAAAAAAGTGGTCTTATGCTTTCTCTGTGTAGATCTGCTTATTTGCTTATTAAGTTTGCTTATTAACGCTTATTTGTATTTTATTTAGATTAATAGTCACATTAGTTCATTATTTTTGCTTTTACTTCCTAGATCATAGGTTTTATTAAAAATGCTGTCATATAAGCCTTTAAAAAAACCAAAAATAAGTAAATTAGCTTAAATCTTTAAATTAATGCTTAATTAGTTATTAATTCATGATTTACATTCAAGTTGTTTTAAGTAGTTAAATCTGGGTTTGTAGATTTATAAGTTTTATTTCATTTTAAAAGCTTTTTCAAAACTGTCATGAATCTTAAGGGGTGTTTGGCATAAGCTGAGTTTGACCATCAAAAGTCAAGTTAAGTTGTGGATTTTGCTTGGGTCAGCTTTAAAATCATTTTTACATAGTTCATTAGTTTTTAAAAGTTGTTTCAAATCTCAAAAGTTTGTAGCTTATTTTCATAATTCCAGCACCAGGGGACTTTTCTCTCTTAGTTTTTGTTTATGAAAACTTGAACCAAGCCACTCAGGCTTGGTTATCTCTTGATTTGTGTTTACACACTCTCCTTGAGAGTATCTAAGTGCAGGTTTACCCTTAAGGTAACCTGCACTACTTGCTTTGAGTTTGTGCAAATTGCATCAGCAGGAACTAAGTCAGTTCCTGCTGTCACTTTTGTCTCCATTTTTAGTTAGGTAAACATAGGTTTTAGGCTTTAAAATTCAAGTAGGATAATAAGTAGTCTCAGCTTAGTATAGAAAATAGTTAAATTCATTTCCAGCTTATTTTGCTAGTCTTAATTTACTTTTAAAAGTCACAATAATCTCAAAAAGTCCAAAAACAGTAGGTAGATTTACATTAGCTTTTAAATTCCTGGTTTAAGCTTATAGGTTAGATTTTAAGATTGATATAGGTAGCTTATTAGTAGTTAAGTAAAATTCCATAAGAATAGTTTCTGAATTTGCTTATTGAGTTTTTGAGCTTAAATTAATTTTGAGCTTTTCATGCTTGCTTCTGAGTTTAGTACTTTGCTACTCAATTTCAGATAGGATTAAGTGTAATCTATAATTGTAGCTTTTCATTTCTAAAACCAGCACTTCATAAGCTTTCCATAACTCCTTTTCTTTTTAATTTGTCGCTTAATTTGTGGCTCTTTGTATTGCAGCTAATTTAGTAAAACTACGAGCAAAAGCCCACTTTCTGTTTTCAGCTTATACATAAGCTCTTTTTGAGCTTATAAGGGGTTTTTAATTCATATAGCTTTAATTAAAGTTGTTCACCACACCTTGTTCTTTAACTTTGTTTTTAAGTGTTCTAATAAGCACTTTTTAAATTTCAACTTATTTGTAGGCTTAAAGGGACTTAGGGTGTAATCGGGTTAGGCCTCAGGGTAGGTTTTGTAACTTTCTCATTTGATAGTTAACTCAGTTAATCCCCCGTTTGTCCTTCTGTTTGCACTATTAGACCTTTAGTCCTTGCATAGTTAGTCCTTAGTTAAGTTTCTTTGTTAGTTTAATATTTTTTATAAATAATTAGGTTTAGTTTTTTAATTAGTTTAATTAAACTTTAATTAAAAAGTAAAAATTAGGGCTTTTATTTTTATAAAATTTCTTATCATTTTCTCTTTTTAGTATAATTTTTATAAAAATTTTTAGGGTTTATATTTTTAGCATTTTTATCATTTTTAAGCTTTTAATTAATTTAAATTTTAGAAAATTCATATCTTAAAATCTAAAAAGTCAAAAATAGTGATTCCTTTTTCTAAAATTTTCTTTTACTTAGTTTCATCTATAAAAAATATAATTTCAATTATTTTCTATTTTTTTTAGGATTTAATTAGATTGAAATAGTTTTTAATTAATTAAAAAATTCAAAAATAATAAGAAAAAAAATATATTTTTCAATTTTTTCTTAAAACTTTCTTTTATTTCCCCCCCCCCCCCCCCCCCCCCCCCCCCCACAATTTAGGTTTAGGAAGTTAGTTTGATTTTTAGGACTTATTTTGTTTTACTTGTTAAATTGTCGAGTTTTATTTGTTTCCTGTTTACCTTTTAAAGTGGTTAATTGTTTTTAATTGTTTATTGTTGCTTTTATTGGTAGTTTAGATCATCAAAATATCTTTGCTTTCATTCAAATCATAATCCGAGCTTAAAACGAGATTTTCAATTGCACAAGGTATTGGAGGAAAAGACCGGGTGATCATTCTTCCCGGTTTAAATATACGTTATTATATATTATTTATATATTTTTTTGAGAGTGAGTTTCTTAGGGATTTCTAATTTGCTCTTAGGTATATTAGGATATATATTTTATAGTTATAAAATGCATCAGTTTTTGGCGCCGTTGCCGGGGACTTGTGTTAAGATTCCTTTGTTTTTGTTTGTTGATTTGGTTTGAAGATCATTTCGTCCTCGAAAGTTTCATTTTGTTATAAATATCAAAAATCCAAAACAAGTAAAGAAAAAATATAAGAGTAAAAAAAATATGTCTTTTTCTTTTTAGTATAGTTATCATATTAAAATAAAAAGAAAAAAAAATCAAAAATATAAAAAAATTGTCCTTAAAAAGAAATAAAATATACAAAGTTGGTAAAAGAACACCAACATATAATACTCTCAATTGAGGTATTATCATTTCAATTTCTGGTGAACTTGGAATATAGTTCCCAAATCGAACCAAAGATTTAAAAACTTGCCATTTGTGTCTCTTACGAAGTACGGCTCACCTTGAAAAGCAATTTTTGAGAGCTACCGTGAAGTAGTTGATTAATTGGTTTAAGGTACTCCTTCCGTGAAACGTTTAAATTCATTGTAATAAATATTCAAAAAAACCAAAAAAAAAAAATCTAAAATATTAGTGTAATTTTTGTTTGCTTTTTAATTTCTTTAATATTTAGTGCTGGCGCTACTCGAATCTCTTAAAGTTGTAATCGAAATCGTCGACAACAACAATTAACAACGGTTATTGTTGAGGAACCCGAGTTTCCAATGGCCGACAATCGTACCATGGCTCAAATGCTACAAGCTCCCATCGAGGTTACGAAGGATTGCAAAATAGTGGTTCCTCGAGATAATGAAACAATTTTGAGCTTAAACAACCTTTGATTAATCTTGTGCAAAGTAATAAGTTAAACGGGTAGACAAGACCCTCATAATCACCTTGATTTTTCAACAAGTCACTTCAACGTTTAGACATCCCGAGTTATGAACACTTCTCGATTAAGCTTTTGCTTTTTCCTTTCTTCTTAGACGGTGAAGCCGAGATTGGCTAGTTAAGGAACCTAATTAGATCATTTCTCACATGGGTTGACCTTGTTTTAAAGTTCATAATCAATTCTTCTCACCTTAGAAAACAACTTACCTTCGGATATGAAATCTCACTACTTTTTACCAAAAAACCAAACAAATAAAATTTTCAACGAAGCATGGGAACGTTTTAAAGGACTTCTTCGTCAATGTCCTCATCATGGTTTTTCAGAATTACATCAACTTGATACGTTTTACAATTCTTGAATACAATGATCAAGATGCCTTAGATTCCGCCGCGAGTGGCAATTTTCTAGATAAGATGCCTCGAGAAGGTTTAGCCATAATCGAAAGTAACTCAAAAGTGCGATTAAACTCAAGAAGTCGTCCAAATGATTAAGAGCAATTTACGAATGCTCGATTCTTAATTCGTTTCGACTTCTTTACCTTGCTAATTATTCTTTCGAGAATTCAACAAATGGCCGCCTTTACTGAGACAAAATGAATATTTCGAATGAGCCGTTTAGAGATAGCGATTAGTGAATAGAATGCTACGATCCTGCTTACGTCAAGCTTGTCGAGGAAGTTGTGTCACATGTGGTTCTAACCTATAATTGCACTATTGTCCGTTAATAAGGAACGTTTTTCCCGCTTTTCATGATAAATTCATCAATTGCAAACAAACCGCACGTGTTGTCAATTTTGTTCAAAGGAATCTCTTAACTTTGGCTAAATCAGATGAGACCACCGTTTTTAATGTTCAAAATAACCAAGGAAACAAAGGTGTTATAGGGAAACAATTTCAGAATTCGAATCAAAACCGTTGGAAACCAATTTCAATCAAAAACCATCAAACAAATCAAGGTCAAGTTTTTCAACACACACCAACAAACACCAACCAACCAACCACCAATCAATCAAGTTTTACCTTACCAACCTCCAACAAATAGTGTTTTGAAAACAGATTTTGAAAACTACGTCAAGGCAAACGATGCGGTGTTGAAGAATGTTCAAAATCAAGGTCAAAATTTGCAGAATCAAATGGCTAATGTTACAAGTTTGTTGACAAGTCTTTGTGATAATTTCAAAAATTCAGCCTCTACTTCAAATTCAGGAACTCTTCCAAGTCAAACCGTAACTAACCCTCGTCAGCAAATTAATGCTATCACCACAAGGAGCGGTAAGGCTTTGGAAGAACCTTCGATTCCTCTTGTTCCTTCACCCGATGTTTCAAAACCTCAAAAAGAACCTGAACAAAACCCGGAGACGTCAACGGAAAAAGTGCAAAATCCAAATTTGGAAAATACCGCACATGTCCCATCTCCGGGGGAAGAAGATTCCATTTTCATGGAAATTCCAAAACCAAAAGCAAAGAAAACCGTTAATCTTGATCCTAATCCTAATTCGTACCCATCTAAACTTCCATATCCTGAGAGGATGAAAGTGAGAGAACACGATAAACCAAGTGCTCAATATAGCCGGTTCTTGAAAATGTTCAAACAACTTCGTTTAGAGATTGGATTGAAAGATGCTCTTGTCGAAATGCCAAAGTTTAACAAATGGTTAAGCTCGTTGCTAAGAAACAAAGAGAAGCTTGAGGAGATCGCTATCACAACTGTGAATGCTGAATGTTCCGCTATCATCATGAACAAAGTTCCCGAAAAGCTCGAAGATCCGGGAAAATTTCTCATTCCATGTGCTTTACAAGAGCTCGATAGAACCAGTGCTTTAGCCGATTCAGGAGCTAGTATTAACCTTTTACCTCACTCAATTTACAAAAAACTTGGGCTTGAAGCATTGACTCCTACTCGTATGACACTCGAGCTTGCCAACCGTTCAATTTCGCACCCGATGGGTATAGCAGAGGATGTTGTAGTTAGAGTCGATGGTTTCACTTTTCTTGCGGATTTTGTGGTGGTTAATTTTGAACCCGACCCGAGAGTGCCTATTATTCTAGGAAGACCCTTCCTTCGAACCGCAAAAGCTCTCATTGATTTGTACGAGGAAAAATTGACTTTAAGAGTAGGAAAAGATGAACTTGTTTACTATGCCGATAAATCTGAGAAAAACAAGGAAAAGAATTTTGTTCATGCCATTTCTGTTATCGATTTTTCAAAAGATGATCCGTTTAGTGGCAGTACCACTACTCATTCTGATGATCCTTCTCCTAGTTCTTCTCCGGTGAAGACTAGTGATAATTTTGTGAAGTTCGCCGATGAACTTGCTCCTCTTGATTCGTTACCACCGGGTAATGATGATTCAACTCTTAAGAAGGACTTGCATGAAGAGAATTTTCAAGAAGATGTCGAGATTAAAAATTCCAACGTTTCCGATAAGCTAGTCTTTCTCAACACTCCTTTATCCAACAAGGATGAGTGTTTTGCTCCTGAAGACGATAATGATGAGATCGATGATTTTCTAGCTATAGAAGTATCTTCTAACTTAGAGGAAGGATATTTTGATTCAGAAGGAGACATAGCTTTTCTTGATAATCTACTTAGTGATGATGATTCCCATAATCTCGATTCCAAAGTGACTTCCGATCATGAGCCAGAACAGAATGAATCTTCAATTACTTTTTCTCCAAGGAGTGATCCTCTTCACCATGAGTTCGCCGGTGAACCTTTAACACTTCCTGCGAGGAATGATCGTGAATTTGAGGAATATCTTAGTCTTATGACAGTGCTTAATGAAATTTCAACTTCCCAGGGAAATTTTCATCAAAATTCAGTTATCGAGTCTCTTCCCATGTCTCCTCCCTAATCACTCTCGTTGAAGATAGTGAGCCCACTCAAGAAGAGATTGATATTCTCCTTGTTCCAGATAATTTAATTCCGCCTGGTGTTGAAGATGCTGATTCTGAAGATGAAGTTAATGAGTCACCTAACCTTGATCACCAAGATGATCCGTCAATTCCTCGACCTCCACCGGAACCTCCGGATATTGAGAAATGTTTTGAACCCAAAGCGGGAATTTTGATAATCAAAGAGTTTAAGGGTGTTTCTAAATCTCATGATTTTATGACCAGTATTCTACCCACCCTTGTTTCAGATTTACCCTTCATTTCCTCAATTGTCTCCTTCGAGAATGAAGACACCATTTTTGACCCTGGCATAGTCACATTTCTAAGAGCCGGTGGCATTTTCTAAACAGTTTCTTGTTCTAAGTATTGCTCTCCCTAAGGACAACTAAATTCAGGGATCGAGTCGAGCTTGCGACTCGGTAATCAAAAACAAGCCGCTTCGTGGGAGTTCACCCCATGCTTATCCTTTTCTTTCTATTTTCTAACCTCTAATGTGTTGTGATGTTGAGGGGCCCATCCTCTTCGTTTCTCGTTGTTTGTTGTCTGTGTTGTGATTTGGCAGGATTAACCCAACATTTCAAGAATCCTCTCGTGTTCGATGCCTAATTCCGAAGCACTCGAGTTTCTCATCCTTTGTGTGAAATTAGTTTGGGGAGATCAATATCCTTTCATTATTATCGATTAACGAATTATCTTTGTCTACTTAATAAACGGCTTAGATTTTCGTAGGAACCCGACTTAAACATTGAGGACAATGTTTCATTTTAGTTTGGGGAGGGAATCTATCGATTTGATGTTGCTTGCTTATTGTTTTGTTCTCACGTACCCGTTTTCCCACAAAAATAGCAAAAAATTTAAATTTTTCAGTCTTGTTATATTAAAAAAAAAAAATAAATAAATAAATAAAAAAAATGTGTTAAGACAAAAATGTATGTTTTCCGTTGGTAAGAATAAGAAGTAATTTTTGACCCGATTGAACGTGTTGAGTTCTAGCTTTTTCCCTTAACAATTAATGAAGATAGTTTATGCTAGTCTCATGACATGCTAGACTTGAATCATTAGTAAATGAAAGCTTGTGCTAATCTCAAGTAGATTTTAAATACGCCAAGTTGGATTTTATATAGGCTAAGCATTTGCAAAATTTCTTTTGTGAAGAACAAGAAATGATAGTGTTATTTATAAGTCATGACATTAAACGTAGAATAGTTGGTTTTCTTTCAAGCTCATATGTATTAATTGTGGCTTTTTCTCCCATTAGCTTGTTTCACTTTTATATGAATGTTTAATAAATAGAGTTGTATGGTTTTTTGGTTAATAATTAGTTAATAGAAGTTTTCTTTAGTTCCTTTGTGATTAGGATGAGTACACATCAGGAATACTTAATTTGGCTTAAAAATACAAAAATATAATAAATAAGTATCTCTGCCAGATTACTTCATCGTGTCGGAGGCGTGGCCGATGTTGGAGTTTTCATATAAGGTAGAGTCCGGTGTCATAATAAGTAGAATAACCTCTTGTCGACTCGCTATCGATGTGGCTTCGAGATAAAAGGCACCGGTTTTACTTATATAATCCGAAGTCGAAATATGTTTGCTACATCGTGTCGGAGGCGTGGCCGATGTTGTAGCCTACTAAAGGGAGTTTATCATGTGCTATAATTTTTGTCTTGTATGTGTGCCTTAAAGTCTAAGGGTATAATGAGCAAATAAGATTGTTCATTCTTGTCTTAAAGAGCCTTAGGGTATAATGACATGAATGGTTCCTTGCTTAAGTAGCCTAATAAAAAGTCCAAATTGGGTCGCCTCGATGTGACTTTAATTCTTGAATTGCATTTGATCTTTTGAGAAAGGGCTGGAGCTAAATTTATACGCGTTCTTAACCATACACATTATTTTCTGGATTAATAAGTTATCGAAACAAAAGTCTTAAGAGCCTTCGGTATATGACTTAAGTAAATATCCTGTTATACAAAAAGTAGGATGTTGTTGAGGAAAATAAGTACACAATATAATTAAGAGAATGTGTTAGGATCATGACTTGAAATTAACGTGAACTTGTTTTTAAGCTTACATGGGAAAAAGTGAAAAATCGGCGGAAAGATGAAAGTTATCTTTTTTAGACGCCTTAATTGTGCATATTGTTCTATGAACCAAAAAGTTACCAATTGGTAATTAAAACCTTGCATTATGTCAACACAAAAAAATTGTAGTTAGGTAGGTATAAACAAAAAAAATCCATAAAAAGAGAAAATCCTTAGAATGGGAAGTCGGGTTTGTTTTAATTAAACTGTGATCTCAAACAAAACTCTTGCTACTTTTCCAAGGTTTTAGTTTGGGGACATTTTGATTTTGTCTTAATAACTAATTTACCCGGGATTTTGCCAAATAAAAGCCAATTAAATGCCAAAAGAATAGAAAATGTGTGCTTTTGTGTCCAATTGTGCAGGTAAGGATTGAAAAGACAAAAAGAAGCAAAAACGATCAAAAACCAACAAGAAATGAGAAAAAGACAAAGAGTCAAGAGCAAGACGAAGAAATCAGCCAGAAATCGCAGCCGGATCAGCCCGACACAGTCAAACTCAGTCAAAGATAGAAATAAAGAAAGTCAAAGGTCAAAAGTCAAGTCAAGGGGCCATTATTGTCAAGTCTCCAAAGATTCAAGGACTTGCTTTGAAGTTTAAAGATCAAGGACTTAATTTGCCAAAGAGTAAAAGTTGTTTTATTAAGAAGAAATAGAAGAACACACCACAAGGGCCGAATTTGCAATTTCAGAAAGTTCTATTTACACTACAAAAATAGGCGGGACAAAAAGACAAGGGTTAACTTGCCATTCTCCAAACCTTGTTTACACTAGAGAGGGGCGGCTACACACAACAAGGACCGAAAGTGCCAATTACCCAAAGTTTCAAAATAATACCCGGTTATTTCTCAACCAAAATAACAACCCTAACCGCTTAAACAGCTTTTCCCGCCAAAATTGCCCACAACCCAAATCGCGTGTTTACCCTCCCCCGCTCCCTTTTAAACACTCAAATCGTTCATAAACTCTTCCCCAATCATAATAAACCACGTGGCAGCACATGATTAGCCAAGACAC
>BQNB010072404.1:5020-32451 GCA_026074375.1 Tanacetum coccineum
TTGAACGTTTTTATATTTTGTGATTATCAAAACGTAAAGATGTGAAAAAATATTATTAATGTTTTTAGGCATTATATTTTATCAACAATCTCCCCCTTTTTGATGATTACAAAATTTAAACTCATTAAATGTAAAATTATTTTTAAACAAGTATTTAATGAGTTTTATGTCATTTCTCCCCCTTTTTGTAGAATCAAAAAGGCATTATCGAGAATTGCTAGTAAAATCGACGGAACAAATGCTCCCCCTTGATATGTGCTCCCCCTCGTTCGAGGGCACCAAGGAATCCAGTTATGGTATCTTGTCTACAAAAACGGGTTAGAGCAATACAAGTATTTCTAACATGTAGCAAGAAGGAAAAATATGGCATAATAATAATGCAACCAACAATAATCATTCATTAAAAGTAAAATAGTGTGTGAACCATACTCATGCATACATAAAGAAAATAAATAACATGCTAACATACATGAAAATTTTAAACTACAAAAAGTCCTATAACTAATAAAGCTCCATAGGACTTGCTTGCAAAATGATGGATGGACAATTATTTGAGAAACTAAACATAAAGTATGTTTAGTTTGGTGAAGATGGTGGAGGTGGTGGGATAATGGTTGTTGGTGGTTGTGAGAGCATATGTTCAATATATGAAAACATATATTGAAGTTCATCCCTTAACCAAAAAATGAGGGTTCGGTTGTGAATACAACAAAGGCATGAATCACCATGTGCTTCGAGTAAATTCTAAGGGATGGGATGACCAACGATAGGTGGTGAAGGTGATGGTGTATCAAATTTGACATCAAGTGGGGTAATTGGTGAAAGGGTGAGAGTGATGTCCATTGATGCATTTTCTTGAGTTAGGGGTGGTGGAGAAACTCTAGGAGGAAGTGACAATGGAGGATTTAGATAGCCATTTGTGGAAGGAGATGATGAAAGAGTTGGTGATTTTGGTGTGTAGTCAATTGAAGAGGATGAGGTGTCTTTGGTGGATGGAGTTTTAGAGGGTGCATTGGGAGCACTATGAGAGGATTCTTGAAGCTTGGGTGATGGGGTTATAGTGTCTTCATTTGTTAAGTCAATGAAGAATTGTTTTGGTGGGAATGATGTTGATTTTTGGTCTCTTGGAGGCTTTGGAAATCGAAGCTCTAGTGGATGTCATGGATGTTGATAATGGTTGATGACTGATGAAGAAAATGGTGTATTTGGAGAATGATATTTGTGAGGTGATTTAGGTAAGGAAATGGTTTGAAAATGTAATGAGTTTGAACTAGTTTAAGTTATTCCAAAAATATGTTTTGATCAAAGTTCTGGGCAAAGATAGCTGAGACTAGGTAAAAGAGGGTCAAAAAGCAAGAGAAATATTGTTTTACCCGTGATCTGCTAGGGCGGTCCCCTTAATTAGGGGTCGGTCCCCTTAAAGATAAGGGGCCACCCGTTATGAATTAAGGGGGACACCCTCTGCTAGTTTCTATTTTTCAGAGAAAAATGATTTTTCTCAGAATTTTTTGTAAGAGTATTTCTGTTTTTGTGGTTTGTTTGCAGCAAGCCCTATTGAGTTTTATAAGCACATTTAATCATATAACATGTAATAAACACATCAAATCATGAAGCCAAAGTAGCATAAGTAGTTGATTAAATAAAACATCCAAGGTTTAATTCATCATAGCACATAAGCCCCTCACTAAAGATAACTAATAACCAGTCTTTTCGAATAAATAGAAATCACCGACACAAGTTGTTTAGAGAACATATACACATAATCACTTAAAAATTGTCTTAAACAAAAAAACCAATTTAGCTATCTAGCTAATTTATCTCCTATGTCTTCACTTCTTCTTTTTTTGCTAAACACTCCTTTTAATGCCTTTCCAAATGACTTAAACCCTCCGCGCATCTCCTAATGGCCTTCATATGCGTTTGTTGAGCCAAGGGAATTGTCATGCAAAGAAGTTTCATTCGGTTATGCTTCGGAAGAGAAGGAATATGGTAATTTTTGGTAGTTTGAGTGGATGAAGAGAGTTAAGATAGGTGGTAGGAGATGGGTTACTAGCACGAGATGCACCATCATCCTCATCGTCATCTCCTTGGTGAGACGAAGATCCAAGGTTATGATGGGCGGAGGTTGAAGAGACGGAGTGACGGGCTTTTCCACGATCACTTCGGGGTTGACAGGTTTGTCTTAGAGCAAGTGAACGCATGAATCGTTCAACAACATCGTAAATTCCATTGTCAAGATGAGGGTAAAGTTATATAACATGTCGAAAGAGACGTGTCAAGAACATGCCATAAGGAAGATTTGCAGTTGGAGTAACTTTGGCACATTCGATTCTTTTGAGAAAGAAATAAGCTAGATTGTATTGTTCTTCGGCAACAACACAATACAACATGTGAGCAAGACAAGCGGGGAGACGAGTCCCCGATGTCCTTCCTTGTATGAAATACATTGCTCCTCGAATGAGTCTTCCATTGCTTCATGTCGGGCCTTAGTTCTTTTGTGAGAATTTATTGTGGATTGAGAGCGCCGTTTGACTTATGAAATGGTGCGTTTCTACCACGACATGTTTTTTTTTTTTTTTTTTTTTTCAATCACGAAAGTCGACGAATATCATCGGGAGTAGGAAGATCGGTGCAATATGGTCCCTCGGTTTCTTAAGAATATTCAAGAGATGCAAGGTCCCACTTGTTTGTAAAAACGGCTAGACCATTGTATGGAATTTTGAGGATTTGACCGAATTGAGCGAGAGTAAGAGTTATGAATTCGTGTTGAATCATAAAAGAGATGACAAGATAGCCATAGTCATCGGTTTGTACCGTGACTTGACTATAGAAGTCTAGAATAAATCTCGAAACAATCGGTTTGTTGATTTGAAAGAGTCAATAGAAGCGAATGATCAAGTATAGATACGCTCGATATTGTTGGATTAGTAGTATGCTTGATCAACAAAACAAGATCTTCTGAAATGTTGCGGTTATCAATAGGTTTGAAAATTGGCAAAGTAGGAAGATGCCGAAATTTTTGAATACTTATTTGGATGTAGAATATAGTAGAGATACATTCGGTGGTATGTACTTTGGTATATTTTTGTCACCTAAACAAGTCAACAACAATGTAAAAAAAATGCAAAAATAAAAAGAGTATGTAAGAAAAATACTATATGTGGGACCAAAATTACTTCGACTCTAAAAAATAAAAACCTAAGAAGTAATCCATATGTTCCTTAATTTATTTTTCACTTAATCTAGAGTGTCGAAGAATATATATTAGTTATATATTTCAACATCTAGAAAATGACCCAAACACTCCCTTATCAATACAATACTTGACCAAGATTGTCGAAAGATATACGTTAAGTTGTATATTTAGTTGACAAATATTAGTTCATCATTTTTTTGACTTGGTGAGAGTTAAATGGTGTTTGTTTTGACTCAACACTATGTTTTAGACCGTTAAACCAAACGCCCCTTTATTTTACAATTTTTATAATATGTATCAATATATATATATGAATTATATATCTTGATGACTTACACAAGCTAGTTATGTGATTATACAAGTGACAAAACTATAGTGATGGTCAATGCGACTCTAAAAGTTGATCCTAAGAAACGAACCAAACACCCCTTCAATTTTATAAAACTTTATTCATTGAGTCGAAAAATAAACGTTTAGATACGTATGTTTTGATAGACAATGTATGATTATTTTAACATGTTTTTGGCATGAATCAACAATGTATTAACTTTTGTTTTGAAATTTCTTTTAAAAAATTGAAAAATAATGTAAATATTTTTGACGAATTTTTCGAACCAAAAAAATTATGACTCAATCCTATTGAAATTTTGAATACCTATGACTACGGGAATCATTATAGTTATGGATTTCCTAGACTTAATCAAAAAAATATAAAAGTTGTGAAAAATACTCAATTTTAATTGAGAGCAAAATTGGATGAAATTGAAAAAGAAAAGTGTAAGAAATATTACAATAGATGTTGTTAATCGAGTTGTATGTGATTGCCCCTTGCGAAATTGGATGGATTTTGAGTTTGAGGATAGAATTTTGAAGGTTTTGGGTTGTGGTTTTCGTCACTCGGCAGGTAGGAGAAGGGGGAAGAGAGAAAAGTGATGTTTGGTATAAAAATTCGACTGTAAGGTGGTGTTTGGTTTTGCAGATAAGCGGTCCCCTTAATTAATTAAGGGCCCCACCCTTTTTACACGGCCGGTCCCCTTAATTTTAAGGGGGACGCCACCTGGAAATATATTTTTTTTATTTTTGGCTAGTTTTGTGAGAATGAATATTGGCAATTTTTAATTAACTCTTTGTTTAATTAAAAAGTTTCTTTGACTATCTCGGACGAGATAATCAGGATGTCAATACATAAGATGATTTGGTGACTAGACTTCTTGCGAACATGATGAATTAATTTATTCAAACGAAAAAATTAATTGATACATTTTAAAATGGGAAAGAGTAGATATTGTGGAGGATGAGAGATTGGAATGGAGTTAAGACTTCAACAAGGGGATTTTGATAGACGTAGTTGAGGCGAGCGTCGAGGTGGAAGAGAGTTTGTTTCATCCATAGTGGTTTAAGATTTTTTCGATGCAAAACTAATCTTACTATATGTTAATTATTATCCACTAACTCGTTTTTCTTCGTCTACGTGAGTTCGTAGCCATAGAAGATTCCCATTTTATAATGGTTCATGGATAATCCATGTGAAAGAATGATTTCTAATGAACAAATTCTTTTAAAAACTAAAAAGCCAACAAATGACATTTCTAGTGACTACCATATTTCTTAACTATCACTAATATTAAGTATATCATATACCAATCTATAATTTACGTAATTAGAGAGTGAGACGTACCTTAGCCTTCAAGAGAAATTACTTTAAAATTTTCAAGGTAACAAGCTTTAAGGACAAGAATTCATGGAAATCCTATATGAGTTCTTTAATTTGTTTGACGAAAGCCAAATGATGCTTGTATATGATTAACCTCGGAAGATATGATGATTTAGCCATTTAGTCCCCATCGTTTCATGGGTCCGAAGTTATTGTTTCCGAACATGTTTTGCATTTGATTCGGATATATGCACGGTGAACATCTTCCACATTGAAAGTAAAGCTTTGTTGTGTGATGATTCCAACATTGTGTGATTGGTGGTTAGAGTAATTTGGTCTAACCTTGGTCTCTCCTTAGGTTGAGGCGTTTTTGGGAACGAGGATGATAGTTTTCCTTTCCTTCTCGGAGGAGGTGTTTTTAGACCTCAATGTGGGGTTTAGTAAAATCCGACTAAGGTTTTTATAGGACGGTTTGTAAAAAAACATCTTACTCATCATCACTTGCAATAGAATTTTAGTATTGTTTACAAGAAATAAAATTTTGGTTTTTGAGTTTGGGTTTGATCTATCCAAATTTCTTTTGACTCGACTTCTTAGGCTCTTAAAAATTTAACTTGTTTGTTTCGCTAGAGACCCTTTGTAAAAATAAACCTAAACCGGGTTTATCTCCGAAGGTTTTGAGAACATATTTTTTTCTTAATGAGTGACTACTATCATTAAATTGATTTAGCCTAGATATTCCTTTTCTAAGCTTCTCATTTTCAAACTTAAGGTCTTGACATAATTTTCATTCTTCATTTACTTCCTTACCTTTTTCTAATCTAGATAATTTATCTTTTAATTCTAGTGCTTCATTCTCTAATTCTATTTTATCTTGTTATAGATTTTATTTTTACCATGAAATTTTATAGTCTTATTTTTCATAGTCTACTATATTCACCTATCTAAGATCTTTTCGTCTAATGATGATTAGTCATCACTAAACTATTCGAGTATTTTTCGAAAGGATACCAATCTTGGAAAGCTTTAGCCATAAGACACTTTTCGTCCTTTGTCTTCTCCTTTTCACATCTCGCTTTACTCCAAGATCCTCCAACAAACCCTTTTGAGTTAAATTTTGAGATTAAGTATCGACATTCTCTTTCTCCGTGAGATGATTTGGATCTCCACACTTAAAGCATTTTCTTTCCGCTTTTGCCATTTTTGTCGTCTTTATTTTTTTGGAATGATTTTCTTTCTTCATGTGGTTGTCTTACAATCGTCCTCGCGTCTTTGAAGATTTCCTAAAGTCTCTTATGGCCATGGCTATTCTTCATCTTCACTATCGGTAGGTTGAAACTATCAATCATCACTAGATTCCTTTCTAGCTTGCAGGCAATAGATCAACTGTGTTCTCTTTTGCTTTTGACAGGTTTTCGTGAATTTTCCTTAACTAATTCTTTCTAAACCCTTCAAATTTCCAATGAGTTCGTCAAGTGATAGAGTTGTTAGATTCTTTGATTCTTCAATCGCCGTGACTTTTGCGCGCCATTTAGGATGTAATGCCCTAAGAAATTTTCTAACACAATTCTTGCTAGAAAAACCTTTATCAAGTGCTTTTTAGACTAGTAATAATAGTTTAAATTTAGCAAAGACATTATCTATTGATTCCTCTTCCGAAATCATGATTGGTTCATATTGTAACAAAAAATATTTATTTTGTTTGCTTTGACTTGATTATTACCTTGATGAGTGATTAACAAAGTATCTCAAATTTCTTTTGCGGTTTGACACATAAAAATTCTTTAATATTCTTTACGTGGTAAAGCATTATAAATTACCATTTTATTATTTTTAGCAAGTTTCTTTTTAAGATCATCGTTTTGTTTATGAAAAGGTACAATTTCATCCTTTTTAGTTTCGGGATTATTTTGAATAGGAGAAAAATCACCATCGGTAATAACATGCCAAAGATCTAGATCTTTTGACTTCACATAAGTTTCGAATCTATTTTTCCAATAAATAAATCCATCACTTTCAAATAGTGGTGGTCTTTGCATAGATTGCCCTTCTAAATATTTTTCCGATTCCATAGATCAATTCAAGTTTTAAAATATAATTTATTTTAAAAAACTTGTTTGACGTGGCTCTGATACCAATTGTGAAAAACTAGAAGGGGGATTGAATAGTTTACCGCTTTTTTAATTTAATGTTTATGTTTGTTTATAAAAACTTAGATTCGACTTTTTATGAATTCAATACTTGCACAATATAAATAAATAAGTAAGAACCAATAAAGAAATAAGAGATAAGAGTTAGAAAGATCAAACCACAACACAAGGATTTATAGTGGTTCGGTTACAAAACACCTCTTCGCCTTACTCCACTCCTCGAGTACCTAACTCTAGAGTTTTCTTCACTATGTAAACAAACTCTCTTATGGCGGAGAAAACCGTAAACAACTTTCGCTTATATCAATTTCCGACACTAAGCTAGATGTTGAGTTCTAACCTTAGCTAGAACCAATCTATCACGACATCACAACTTCACTATTTTCACGACTTCACAACACAACTTCACAACTACACAAATCTTCACAGGGTTAGTATTCAACATCCACACTACTCTTCACTACTATCAGCTGCTACTTTCACACCTAACTATCACAACTTGGATGAATCAACTAAGATCAACGAACTTACAAATTCACCAAGATCTATCTACTACATAACTTTACAAGATTTACAAGTTATGATATAGATGCAACAAGATTGCAACACACACTTGAGGTGTAATACTTCTTCACTTGATGATGGAAGTATTCTTCTCTTGCACTTGAGAAATTAAGCTTGGATCACTTGGAAACAAAGCTTTATGATTAAAAGATCAAAGGATTTTAATGAGATGTGTGGGCTGTTTTTGATCAGAAAGAATGAGTGCAAAAGGTGATAAAATACTGGGGAATAGTCCAATATTATAGGACTTTCCTGGAGGAGCGTCTACCTAATGGACGGTCCCTTAAATAGTGGGCGGTCCCCTTAAAGATAAGGGGGTCGCCCTAGACTGGGCGTTCCCTAGTTTTTCCTTTTGTGTAGGGGGGGTTTTCTAAAATTTTCTAGCCGTTTTAGGTTCGAAAATTTGAATTTTAAAATGTTTATTTTGAATAAAACATTTCTTTTAATTGTAGAAAATGTTTTGTAATGTTTATAAAAAATGTTACAACATTTTATAAAAGTGCGAGGTTGAATAAAAATTTCCTTTAATCATAAAATGCATTAAGCATTTATTTATTCATACCTTTAAGTGATATAAGTTTCGAAATAAAAATTTACTACTAATTACTTGTTTACGTTTAAGTTTACATTAAACGTTTTTATATTTTGTGATTATCAAAACGTAAAGATGTGAAAAATAATAATAATATTTTTAGGCATTATCTCTATCAACACGAAAGCTTACCGTTATAGTTGTTGATGTTTTTGTAGGTTAATATGATGCAATGAGGTAATGGATTAAGGACCTATTGGTTATAAGGTAGAAAGATTGGAAGTACATTGGATTATGCATAAGAGCTTAGTACTAGATGCCGACCTCAATCAATGTTGAACCCCCAAGTGTCGAGTTAAAGTATTTTGAAAGTATAAAGTGTAATATTAGTCTTGTTATAGTTGAAAAAGTATGGTTGTGAAACTTAAAGTGGGTCAAAGTCATTAGTTATAGATATGGGTTAAAGTATTGTAAACGGGTCAAAATGAGATGTTTGGTAAACCCCGTAAGGTATGTGTTCATGAGTTATTTAGACCATGAATAATTATGAAAATGATGTAATATGTTGTGTTAATGAATTCTGGAAGTTTTTATGTATTGTCAAAGTGGTTCATGTCGTTTTTCGAAAAATGAGTCAAAATATACAAGTGTAGAAAATGGGTCTATTTTAGATGCAAAATGAGCCTATTTTATACTATTACTAACTTTAAAAGGTTCTTCAGGAAATGGGTCTATTTTAGATATAAAAGGTCTATTTTAGATATAAAAGGGTCTATTTTAGACTATTACTAACTTTAAAAGGTTCTTCAGGAAATGGGTCTATTTTAGATACAAAAGGGTCTATTTTAGACTATTGCTAACTTTAAAAGGTTCCGCAGGAAATGGGTCCAATTTAGATGCAGAAAGGTCTATTTAGACTAATACCAATCTTATTAGTGTAAAAAAAATTATTAGAGTCGGGAAAAAGGGCATTTCACTTTCCTTTTTTCCTTTTTAATTATGGAATCATTTTCCATGATTACTTCATGTACTCTGAGATTACAGATAAGCACGTCTAGAGCTAATTATGATAAATTTTTCGATTATTCAATCACCGTGACCTTTACTCTCTATTTTGGATGTAGAGCCCTAAGAAACTTCCTAAGATAATTCTAACTAAAGAAACCTTCATCAAGTGCTTTAACACTAGTAATAATAGTGTTAAATCAAGCAAAATCGATATCAATAAATTCTTCTTCAAGGATAGTAAAATATTCATATTGTTGAATAAGAAGATCAATTTTATTATCCTTGAGTTGGATATTACCTTGATGTGTGATTAACAATGATTGTCAAATTTCTTTAGCCGTTTTACACATACAAATTTCTTTCGTATTCTTTTTTTATAAAACATTATAAAAAAAAACCATTTTAAGCCTCGTTATTTTAGCAAGTTTTCCTTTCCATCATCGCTTTGTTCTCTCAAACGGAGACTACTTATAAAACTTTAGTACTTTGTTTTTGCTACCCGTGGAAAAATCATCATTCATAGAATAATATGCAAAAGACTAAATCTTTTGATTTTCACAAATTTCAAATTTATTTTTTCCAATAAATAAAACTATAGCTTTCGAAAAGTGGTGGTCTTTGCATAGATTGCCCTTCTAGATATTTATCAGAATCCATGGATCGATTCAAGCTTTAATGTACAATATACATTAAAGATCTTGGGTGACCTTGGCTCTGATACCAATTGTGAAAACTAGAAGGGAGGTTGAATATTTTTACCGTTTTAAAAATTAAAACTTAGATTGTCTGCTTATGTGAATTCAATAGATATACACGTACGTATATGATAGTGATGCAAAAAATAAATAATAATGCGGAATTTAAATAAGTAAAGATAAGAAAGATCAAACCAAAGACACGATGATTTATAGTGGTTCGGATACGAAGCTCCATTTAGGCGAATAAAATCATACACGTCGCTTACACTTTTTCTGGTACTAAGCTAAATACCGAGTTCTACTTCGAGATAGAACCAATCTAACACACTACGTATTTTAAGGCCTAAAATACTAACCTATCATACACATATGATAACACAAGACAAATAGATGAAGGTGGATAAATATCACAAGTGTGATGACTCTACTAAACTAATAACACTTGAAGCTTGATGTCTTCTTTGTGTTCTTTACTAAAGAGTGAAATGATTGGATCACTTATAATAGATCATATAACAAGTATAATGATCAAATAATGTATGAGAAAAAATAAATATGCAAGAGAAAAATTGGAAAATGATGAAGCAAATGAAAATATTTGATTCTTATTTATAGGCAAATTTGAAATTCAAATTCTGCCCTGATATGCCAGCTGCACCGATCCACCGTACCCTGGATCCGTCTTTGCTTTTGGCAGATATGTGGGTAGCAGCTAGTTGTTATTTTGTTTTTAGTGGTTGACCACAAATCTTTACAAAATATTCTAATTGTACTTAATAATCAGATTTAATAGATTCTTCTAGAATAAAATATTTCTTAACATGAAAATAGAAAGATTTTTTAGATTTGAAAAGATATAAAAAGATTATTTTCATTTATGGTTAATCCTATTTTGTTTTATTGATTAATATAAATACTTTATAATTAATCATGTGTTACTTGAATCATTTGATTAGTAGTAATTTATGAAAATGATTAAATTTGTATGCAAGACAAAATATTTTTCTTTGATCATTAACTACGCTTTATAATGGCATATTCATGAACGATTAAGTGATTTTGGCGTCGAACAAGACAAACAAGTAAACTTACGACTAAAAAACTTGTTTACGTAAATTTTTACGTAGTATGACATTATATTTGCTATTATCAAAACTTGAAGATCATTAAATATAAATATCATTTTTACGCGAATAGTTGTATTAACACTCTCTTAAAGTTGCTCTTTCAAAAAAATTGTTCTTCGGCCTCTATAAGATCGTAATACTCATCAGGTGAAAATACGTTTGCTTTTTCTTCGAGGCTTGGAAAAGCTACTATCGCTAGCAAACAAATTGGTAGTACAATTTACCATCTCTACAAACACGTTAAAGCCACATAATTTTGGCTATCGTTGATTTTTTAATTATTTTTGACATGATTACTTTTCACTTTGTATACTTTTGTTACGATTCAAAAAGATACTTAACTGTAACAAGAGTAAATTGCATAAATCGTCTTTAAATTTAGCCAAATTGCATGTTTCATCCCAAACGTTACGAAAGTGCAAGAATCGTCCATGTGGGGAAACCTTTGGTGCAAGTATCGTCCCCTGTGAGAAAACTTTAGTTAAACCTTTGGTGCAAGTATCGTCCCTGCGGGGACGATACTTGCACCAAAGGTTTCCTCACAGGGACGATCCTTGCACTTTCGTAACGTTTGGGACTAAACATGCAATTTGGCAAAACTTTAAGGACGATCTATGCAATTTACTCCTGTAACAACTAAAAACTTTTTTTAATATTGGATAGTCGACAATAATACTGCTAGCAAACAAATTGCCAAACAATGTTGGCAATCAGAGGTGAACCCAGAACGCAAAGTTATCGGGTGCACAATTTTTTTTTACGAGCATAAAGGATTTTGATGGTAAATTAATTTTTTTGTTTCACATATTAGTGGATTAAATGATATTTATCGGACACAGTAAAGCAACATTTTTGGACCGAGTTTCATTTTATATAAATAAATACGGAATATTTTTGCGAAAATTTACACTACGCGACAAACAGCCATCGGGTTCCCGTAAACCCTCATGAACCCCCTAGGTCCGCATCTGTTGGCAATAAATACACGGCATCAATGGTAATAAAAACCAACAACATCTTTAACCTAGTAAAGGAAAACGAAAAGTGAGGACTTTTACATTTCAAAAAAATAGAATATTTCCTTATTAGGTATGATGCTTCTAATTTTTTATTATTTTTGAATATATGTTTAATTAAAAAGCTTAAATACTTCCAAAATTGGCATTATTTTGGTGGAGAAATTTTATGAAGAAAAAAAACACATAAAAATATATGTGTCAAATTTATAAAAACAAAAACTTAAAAAAAAGGAGGTAATTAATAAAACTTTAGTGGTTTAATTTTAAATAAATTATATAGAATTAAGTGTAAATTTATAAATTTACAAATTTTATTATAATTTAAAAAAAAACAAATGACCCCTTAAACTTTCATAACTTATAAAACAGAAAAAATAAAAATTATATATATATTTAAAAAACCCATAATGTACAAAGCCCCGTGCGTGCACGGGGATTAAAACTAATATAAACAATTTCTTAAATAATCAACAATGACGATGTTAATGAACAAGTTGGGAAACAATTTCTAGAATAAATATATGCATTTCAAAACGCTCCACCGCAACACTCATCGCCTTATCACCCGTTAAGTACATCAAAAAAAGCCCGTATACACGGTCTTAAACTAGTTATATAATGAAGAGTTTATTTAAATAATAAAAAAGAGTTATAAATGTAAACTGTAGACATACATATAAAAGAATCCTGGACCAGGTTGTTGTCGGGCTAGATCATAAAATGGGTTAATGTTATCCGACAAACCACTGTACTACATGAAATATAAAAAGGATTGATTAAGCCCGACTAAATTGAGCCAAAACCCAAATATTTTATCGAACACTTTTCAATTTTAAATTAAGGGGGTGTTGATCGGTTCGGTTATCTGATTCGATTAGTTTTGTTCAAATTTTTATGGTCAACCTGAAAACTGAATCAAACAAAGTTAGAATTCAACCGAACCGAATCGAAAACCGAATTTGAATTCGGATCGGTTTTCGGGTTCCCGATAACCCGAATTACACAATTTATTTAAGAAAAAAATAATAATACATAGATATTTAGCAAAAAAAATTATTTCAAACATAAAAAGTGTTTTATTATTTTAGGATAAAATTTTAATGGTTTTTTATATATAAATATATAAAAAAATTTATATATTTATATAAACGAGATGGTCGGCCCGCGCTCCGTTGCGGGACGACATTGTGAACGGTATTTATATTCCCCAAGATTATCACAAATCGAAACACAGAAGAACCAAACCGAAGTTGTACTATTGCAAATTATGAAGTAAATAATAATAGGCGAAACTATATTAAGTCGAAAGAAAAGAATATTGGTATTTGCTTAAATATACTTGTAAAGCTACAAATTTCTGTGAATGTACATGGTCTATCAACTTGTTTCAAATGTTTCTGCATTTTCAGGTCCTTTTACCCGCACGTTGCGGCGGGGGTTATTTATAGTTGCATGTGGTCATTAAATTACTCGACGATACGGTATTCTGAATTGTTTACAAAAGACAGCAGCTAATGTTGAAGCAAGTTGAGCATATCCGTAAGTTTGATATCCTTGTCCGTATTTCTTTGCTCAGCAACTGCGGTAACAGCACATTGACAAAACTGAATATCAAATAAATAGGTGCGTACATATTTGGTGCTCACATCTTTTCCTAATATAATGATGTACACAAACTTCTTTTGCGTCTACGAAAATCTGATGCACATGATAATAAACCACTGAGTTAAAACTTTGTTAAATTTGCATAACATGCTAAACATTACTTTCATGTATGAAGAGAAACTCCAATACAGGTTTAAGAAAATGGTTTATAGTAAGTTTTAACTACTGTTTTGCGTTGGTCCTTATTTTAAAACGCAACTAATTTTAGTATATCATAATCACAATAAAAGAACTTACATGATCATGGAAACTTCAACAAACTTGTCAAGAGTAAAAGGCCAAATTCCAAGAACATCAACAAAGGTAATAACAAACATCCAAACCTTGAAATATGCAAAATTGCAAATCCAATCAGCTTAAAAGCCGTCCGAATTGGCGATATAAATGAATGCACAAAGAGTAAAAATAAGGTTCACTATAAGAAGATTGCAAGTGTTCGGCTCAGAATCGGGAATGCATTAAGTTTAAATACTTTCATCTCGCTATACTTTACATATATCTGTATGTATATGTATATAAATTTAGAGACATCATGACATAACAGCCTAAACCAACCCATTCGTGAATAGAAGGGACAACATCACCTCTTGTTTCTAAGCATTGACCATTTATTTCAATAGTTATCCAAGGGCACATGTGATATATCCAATATCACATTTACATGATGTATCTGTGATCTCATTACAATTAGAATGATCATATCATAACTGTAGGAAATGACCATATTCATTTATACAAATACATCTAAACTCTAGCATCCAAACTATATGTTTTTAGCTTTGATGTCTAGAAATTGTCGAAGACAACCTAATACACCAGGTTTAATACAATCATTCATTTGAATTTATGTCGTGGATGCTGAATCTTATTAGTATTATCCCTGCCCTATTTATCAGTATATATTCTTTACAGCTTGTTGGCCAAAAAAGAGTGAAGATGGTATTATAAAAGATGTTACTGCGTGTTTTCATAAGCTGAGCTGCTCCTATTTATGCTTATATGTTTATTTAAATATCATGCTGATAAAAAACAAACTACTTGAAAATTTAAACTTACATTTTCACATCCACCTTCCACCATTGCTACTGAAACCACCTGCATAACATACATTGATGCCGAAATTAGCACTCGTAAATACTAAAATAATGATTAAGCACCAAATTAGGGTTTAGTTTAACTTCTAAAAGTAATGCATAAGGAATTAGCTTCTCGATAAGCAATTTGTCGTAAAGTAATATTAGAAGCTAAAACGGCCATCAACTATTCCTACTTTAAGTCCAGGGTTAATTACCCTTCGACAACTCCTTCATTAATACATTGCAGAGCGCACAACACCACCATTTGTGCCTAACCGCCACCTACTTATCCAGTGACCGCCTAACCAAAGAACAGCTTCAACAAACAACACTACACCAAACACCGCCTACCATAGCTTCCATACCTTATTCTTACCCTCCAAACCTCACTTCTGGTCGTATAAGCTTATTTGTTAACTATATTTCTAAAAATAATGGGCTGTATAGATGCAATGGCAGTAGAAGAAAACGAACTTGAATAGTAAAGGCTTTGACTTACCAATTTCAACGACAACTGTTTCGCTGCATTTAGCCTTCTCTCCGGCTGAATCCAGTTTCCACGTGTCTGATCCATCCGGATAAACTTCAATGTAGAGCATTCCATCTTCCTGATATTTTCAACAATGACTTAAGAGCTTTAGACCTCTATTTCTACAATTTCCATTCACTATCATGTCTAAATTTTCAATCGATTGCACGTCATTTTTTGGTCCACTTCTAGTGACGATACAGCAACAGAAAGTACACACGAAAACCAAGAGACTATTGGAACGGTAAAGAACAATGACTTCACAAATTACCTGAACTCGAATGTTGATTAGGAGAAGCATGGCTGCTAACATTATGTGCAGAGGTCGACTGTAACGGCGGTTCAACATCTAGTTCTGACAATAGAAACATGCTGACGATTTTATACGAACAAAATATAGGCATACATGCATAGACGTTAAAAATTTTAACCACAAATCACGAAAGCCACAAACACCGTAGACTAAGGACGTAACATTTTATAAGCGGAAACATGGCATACGTACCCGGGCGAAGATTTTATCGACTGTTGACGCGACCGTGGCTTGAAGGCGATGAGCTTAAAATTCCTACAAAAACAGGGAGCGGTGAAAATCTAGAGTGTAGACTATTGACTACACTGTAATTGAGCAAGTGTATACAAAAATAAGAAAAAAAGGCCCAATCTAAATGGCGTTCAAAAACGCCTCAAAAAATGGTTTTATAATTTATCCATATATGCGCTTAACTAATACAGATTTAGCAAAATTTATTTGTTTTTGTTACTAAGCTCGAGTCAGATATTCCGTAATGTTTATTCTACTTCAGTCTTATATGTTGTTTATAACTATCCAATATCTTCATAAGCTAACAAAGTCTAACCTTTTTTGCAGCACCTCAAGCTGAGTTGATGCAGCAACTTCATAGATTTCATGGTCCATCTTCTGTGAGGCGCTCGCCTGGCCAATCTTCGGTTACCCAACAGTCACCGACACCACTACCATCAATGTCAGCAGCACCACCAATACCAGCAGCAGCAACAGCACCACCACCACTAATATCAGCAGCAGAACCACCACCAGCAATACCAACAGGAGCACCGCCACCACCACCGCTGCCAGCAACATCAATGCCACCTAAATATAGATGAAAAAGCAAATGAGGCTCAGAATGGGCTCGACACCTTATATAGATTTTCTGACTATTGCGGTTGCAAAATGCAAATAATCAGATAGGACGTTGTTTTAAAAAAAGCATGCTGAAAACCGAATATTTACCTGAACACGCCATAATCCTCTTACCACCAGCCATATTTATCAACGTCAGACCCACCCACCTCACAAAACATATAGAAGGCAGGGTTTGAAACTATTTGGCTCAGAGTTGCGAGTGCGGGCCAGGATTAGAATGTACCCGACCCGCCATGGCTGCAAACACGTAGTCGTGCTGCCTCGCCAAGACACGTGTAATAAACGCGTAAACGCTATAGTATCTTCATCGCCTATGTTTAAGTTCATCAGAACCTCTTACCATTCAAAAACGGTGCTAATAAGCACATGTAAGTAGCCAAACAAAAACCCGTTTCAGCAAAGCAAGCGCTAAAACCCGAACCGATCCAACTTTTTTTTAATTATAAAACCGATCCGATACCACTCGATCCTATCTTTTCTCCCCACCAAAAACTCCAGAACCATCAGTGATTATACGTATCTCTCTTTCCCTCAATCTTAAAATTGTTTCGGAGGCTCAGACAGGCAAGGGACCGAAAAAAGGATACGTCCGCCATGGCTGCAAGTGTAGTAACTTACCCCGCCAAGATGCGGAGAATCTCAATTCTAACCCCTCATTGCCGAAGAGTCATAACAGCCAATATTTATGTTTATCAGCCAAGCCGAACGTTCGGTGGCATCCTGAGTTCACAAAAAGCAACGTATCAACTAACAATAGCCAAGACTCAATTCCTCATCGTGTCAGTTACCATATTACATATGGCTGCAACCACGTGACAGTGCCGCTAAGACACTGGAGTGGCCGGCAAAACATCTACCAAAAAATGTAGGTAAGGAAACAACTGATAAAAAGAAATACATTTTCCATGGTTGCAAGCTTAGTAAGGTTGCCATGCCATACTATAAGTAACCTCAACGTATAGGCAAGCCTCAACCATAAATATGGAAAGCATAAATTTTTACGGGCTTATAGCAGGCACAACGATACCAACAACAATAGCTTCTATAAATTCCTAGCCATAAATCTGCAGCTAGGGAGAAGGGTTAACCCGCCATGGCTGCAAATCCAATAATTTGCCCCGCCAAGATGCGGATAACCTCTACTCCACAAAATAACCAAAGCTAACATACAATTTCGCATATGAGATATATCTCATGTACACCCAACAAACGTCAACATTATAAATTAACATAGCGAGTGATTGTTTCGGCTTATGTAGCCTGCTTATGCCTTACTTGACTTTGGACTTATGTTTCATAAGCCTGCTTTCTTATAGCTTAATTTTACACTAATAAGCCGTAAGCCGTCTATATAACCGTAAACAAACACCCCCTTCAAAGGGTCTGAGCAACCTCATACAATCACCCGCCATGGCTGCAACCACGTGGTCGCCCCGCCAAGATACGGGTTTTAGATTTTATTAATAAAATATGCTAAAGATCCGCATTTATATTAATAAAATATTCCAAACATTCCCACTGATTGTATATAGTTAAAATTATAATTCGACACACATCCGTCGATTCCAACCCAAGCCAATAAATGCAAATCCCCAACAAAACAAACCAACCTTATAAGGTCACCAGTAGTGGTCGGAGTGGGTCCCTTGTCGGGCAAGGGTCCACGTATAATCGTGTTTGCGGACGCGAGTGTTCTTTCGCAGTCAATATTTGTCCGCGGAGGCGCACGGGTGCGGCTGAGTAGATACTCGCGTGCGTCTTTGAAATATCCGGAGCATGACCCTTGTTGGGCCTAGCAGTCCAGCTATTTGTTGTATTGGGCCTGAGCCCATATACGTATATTATGAACTAAGCCCAGTAAGCTTGGTGCTCATACTATACGTTATCAATTGTCAACATATCAAACGTTTAGATTACGTCAAGAGCATATACAAAAACATTTTGTGGTATGTCGTAACTATTATCAACGACAACTCATTTTTATTGTAAAACAAACAAACAAATCTTATGCGTTTATCTTCAAAAGTTCATTTCAGATTCTTCAAATCTTTGCCTCACCCTTATCCATATGTAAGTTGTACAACATTATATATATAATCAATAGAGAATGGTTGACTTACTGTTCATCTAAGCCCTGTAGCTACAGTGCTATAGTGCTGGACCAAAAAATTTAGCCCAAAAATTTGGGCCGGCCCAATTAGTTTTAAAAAAAAAAAAAAAAATTTGTTGGCACAAAATAAGGAGGAAAAAATGTTACAAAAGTACCGACGCATTCAGATAAAAAAAATACCCGCGGTAATATTTCCGAATTTACTTAAATAGTGTCACTTTACACCACGAGACCAAAAAAATAAATTCGCAAAAAAATAAAAAATAATAAAATAAATCATTTGAGAAGGGTTGACTTACTATTCATTTTAAGCACCGTAGCTACAGTGCTGGGCCAAAAAATTTAGCCCAAAAATTTGGGCCGGCCCAATTAGTTTTTTTTTTTTTTTTTTTTTTTAAATTGTTGGCACAAAATAGGGAGGAAAAAAATGTTACAAAAGTACCGACGCATTCAGATAAAAAAATACCCGCGGTAACATTTCCGAATTGACTTAAACAGTGTCATTTTACACCATGAGACCAAAAAAATAAATTCGCAAAAAAAATAAAAAATAATAAAATAATAAAAAAATAAAATTTTAACGCCACGCAACAACGCGTAAGACCATAAAAAAAACTACTAAACACGATACTGAAAAAGTAAACCCGCACTATTAAATATGAGACCGACAAAATAAACTCGCACAAAATTAAAGGAAAAAAAAAGAATTAATGACACGCAACAACGCGCGAAAAATTAACGCACCGCAGTAACGTGCAGGAAAAAATAAACTTACACTATTAAACATAAAAAAAACGCGCGAAAAAACAAAGCGCAGTAACGGTCAAGTAAAAATAAACTTACACTATAAACATAAAAAAAGCGCGAGGGGGGCGAGGGGGGGGGGGAAGAGAAAATTAGAATTAATAAATAAATGGAAATATAGACGTCCTGGCAACAGGACGTGCGAAAGAAATTTATCGCCCGCGAGCAACGCGCGATGATATTTACTTGTTATGTAAATCGATAGTAAACAACGGATTAATCATGTGAGGGCCCATAACAGGAGTAGAGGAAACAAATAAATATAGAACCTTTAAAAAACAGAGAGCACCAAAAAACAAGTACCCCAAACAAAACCGAATCGAATTTCCAAAAACCCTGCACACCAAATAAAAAAGCCAAAAAAAACTACCCGTATGAAAACCCATACATGAGTCTTTGACCTCCAATTTTGAAACGAGTGGGGGTAAAACGAGAAGTGGAGAGGAGTTGAGTGACAGGGTGGATGGGGGGGTGGGTGGGTGGGGGGTTGGGGGCAGTGGGTCAAGTTAACTCGGTCCAATAAGTGATGTTTAGGCGCGAGTGTGTGCGAGGGGCACGGTTGTGTGTAGTACTCCACAAATTCAGGAAACGAAGAGTAAGAAGATATAAATCCATATATTTTCATAGATCTAAAAGAAAAGATGAGAAAGGGAGAAAAACTCACAAAATAACATTACTAATATACACATTAGGCATCAAATCTACTGTCGTTTTGACAGTGGGTCACTTGCTATAGTAACGGGCTCTCATTTTGGGTCAGCCCGATTTTAGTTTTTTTTTTTTAAATTTGTATGCACAAAGTAGAAGTGAAAAAAAAATATTACAAAAGTTTCGATTTATTCAGATAAAAAAAATACCCGCGAAAACATCTTCGATACATAATAACTTTAAAATAATCGATATGGTCATAAACGTACAACCTATTATATTAAAAAAACTCATATGGAAAAAAAAACAACACTTTAAACTGTGGTCCAAAGTAAAAAAAAAAAAAACTAGCCCAAAATTAGCCTGAAATCTGGCCCAAAGTAAAAAAAAATACAAAACGGTCCCTCAACTTTTAACTATTTACGATTTTCTTACAAAAAAAAATCCCGAAAAAGATTAACAAAAAAAACACGTCAAGTTTTTATTGTTCACAATTTTTTTACATTCATCGGCAAAAAAAAAGATATCGAACCGTCCCAAAAAAAGAAAATATTCGGGAAAAAATTAGCCCGTCCTAACGCAAAAAAAAAAATTCCCGAATTATAAAAAAAAGGAAATATCCAAGAAAAAATTAGCCAAAAAAAAAACACCAAAAAATAGCCTAAAATCTGGCCCAAAGTAAAAAAAAATACAAAACGGACCATCACCTTTTAACTATTTACGATTTTCTTACACACAAATTCCCGTAAAAAAATTTACAAAACAGTCCCAAAAAAAGAAAATATTCGGGAAAAAATTAGCCCGTCCCAACGCAAATTTTTTTCCCAGAATCATACAAAAAAAAAATATTAAAAATTAGCCCCGCCATAACGCATCGTCCAAAAAAAAAACACCACGAAACGTAAAAAAAAATTATTCGAGAAAAAATTAGCCCTACCGCAACGTGCGGGTTCTTTTGTTTATACAAAAATTCAACAAACATTAACAAACATCTGAGTGTAAAAACCTTTGAAAATATTGATATTCAAAAGGAATCCTATTTAAAATTCAGTATCAACTCTGTTCCAGTAGATATTCTTCATCAGCCCACGTCCCCGGTCCTTACATATGAGAAACACCAACAAAGGCCGATCAAAAATCCAAATAAATCAAAACCGAAAATATCACAGATTAAAGCCCATACATATAGCACTTACCTCAAGAAAGTCTCATACTTCAAAGGAAAAAGGCGGGTGGTTGATGGAGAAAGAAAAAATGAGTTAGAATGATGATGAAGTGCCCACCACATTGACTTTCTGTCATACCTCCCATTTTAGTGATATTTATACAAAAATATATAAATAAATAATTGTAACTATAAAATGTTACGAAACCTGACACCCTCGACCATAAATGTAACTATAACCAAGTGAATTGAAACTATTCACCGCATCATAGATCCCAATTTTAACCACCTAACTTTGCCTCTTAGAGACCTTACCCACCATTTTTTTATATCAATCAACCAAACGGTATGTATAACACTAACGGACCCATGAGATATTGGAGACCAAACACTTGAGTTGTTTCATGCCTTTAGGTATGTCTAAAGGTTAATTTTGAACTAGATGAATGGATCAATGATAGTGAATGTACAAGACATATGACGGGAAACAAAAGCTTATTCTCTACTTACAAGGCCATTGACGGAGGTAGTAGTGTTTGGAAGTAACGTAAAAAGCAAGATCATTGGCAAAGGTACAATCTCTTACAATTCTTTAACCATTAATGATGTTAGTCATGTAGATAATTTAAATTTTAACTTTTTTAGCATAAGTCAAATATGTGATAAAAAGTGCAAAGTAGTTTTTTAGTGAAACCGGTAGTGAAATTCTTAAAGACGGCATTACCATAGGAAGGGGGATTAGAAAAAATGGTCTTTATGTAATGAAAATCGGTAACTCACCTAAGGATAAGCTTTGTCTAACTTCTATAGATGATACTTCGACGCTTTGGCACCGAAGATTGGGTCACGCTAATATGCGACTTATACAATCGCTATCATCTAAAGAGCTTGTTAGAAATTTACCAAAACTAAAATTTGGAAATCATTTTTGTGACGCTTGCAACATAGGTAAACAAGTTCACACGAGCCATTAGGCCAAAAACATGGTTTCTACTACTAAGTGTTTAGAACTTTTACATATGGACTTGTTTGGTCCATTGGCCGTCCAAAGTTATGGAGGAAACTACTATACTTTGGTCATTGTCGATGATTATTTTTGAAAAACAAAAATGAAGCGTTTGATCATTTTGAAATTTTAAGCAAGAAAATTCAAGTATAAAAGGTTGTCCTATTGTGTCGATCCATACGGATCATGGTCGAGAGTTTGATAATGAAGTACAATTAGGAGCCTTTTGTGACACTAATGGAATAACCCACAATTTCTCGGCCCCACGTATTCCTCAATCAAACGGGGTAGTTGAACGTAAAAATTAAACTTTACAATAAATGAGTCGTACTATGCTTAATGAATAATCTATCCCTCAAAAGTTTTGATGTAATGCCATCGACACCTTCACCTATATTTTAAATAGAATTCTGATTAGGCCTTTTATCGAAAAAACACCTTACGAGCTTTTCAAAGGTACAAACCCTTCCCTAGAATACTTTAAAGTTTTTGGTAGCAAACGCTTTATCCTTAATACCAAAGATTACCTCATAAAATTTGACCCTAAATCTACTGAAGGCGTATTTCTAGGATATCCCCCAATAGCAAGGCCTATATTATCATGAACAAAGAAACCATGAAAATCGAAGAATCTTTAAATGTAAGATTCGACGAAAGTCCTCCTCTTAAATCATCACCTTTAGTAGATGATGATATAATCGAAAGTCAAATCATAGAAAACCAAATAGAAGAAATAGAAGACAAGGAAAATAAACCATTAAACAAAGAAATTGTAAACATCAAAGAAACAAAAGATCATCCCTTAGAAACAATCATAGGAAAATTAAACGAAAGAAACTTAAGATCTCAAGTCCAAAATCAAAGTAAAATCTTTTGCTTTGTGTCATCCGTAGAACCCAAAAATATTAAAGAAGCAATTAAAGCAGAAAGTTGGATAATGGCTATGCAAGAAGAATTAAACAAATTCGTAACTAATGATGTATGGAACCTTGTCCCACCTCTTATAAATCAAACCGTCATTGGTACAAAATGGGTTTTTAAAAACAAGTTAGTTGAAAATGGTGTTGTGTCTAGAACAAAGCTAGGCTTGTCGCACAAGGATACAAGCAACAAGAAGGAATAAATTTTGACGAGACATATGCTCCTGTAGCAAGGTTAGAATCTATAAGAATCCTTCTTGGCTATGCTTGTGCAAATGATTTCAAACTCTTTCAAATGGACGTTAAAAGTACCTTCCTAAACAATTTTATAAATGAAGAAATCTATGTGTCTTAACCTCCTAGTTTTGTTGATTTTGAAAAACCTAATTATTTGTATAAACTCAAAAAGGCTCTTTATGGTCTTAAACAAGCACCCAAAGCTTGATATGATAGACTTAAAGCTTTCCTCCTAGATCAAAAGTACACCATGGGATTGGTAGATAACACTCTATTTAACAAGAAAAGATACTCACATATCATTATTGTCCAAGTACACAATGGGATTGGTAGATAACACTCTATTTGTCAAGATCTTTGGGACGATTTTTCTAAAATCATGCACGACGAATTTGAGATGAGTATGATGGGTGAATTGAATTTGTTCTTTGGTTTACAAATCAAACAACTAGAAGATGACATCTTCTTCAACCAATCCAAATACATTAGAGGGTACCGGGACGAGGACGGTGAATCCGTTGACAACACAAAGTGTCATGGCATGATCGGTAGTTTACTCTATCTCACGGCTAGTCGGCCGGACATCATGTTTAGTGTTTGTCTATGCGCCCATTTTCTAGAAGATACCAAATTCTCTCACTTCGAAGCCGTTAAAAGGATATTTAGATACAGTAAGGAAATAACACACCTATGATTATGGTATCAACGGGAGTAGAAACAATAGTTTACGCCGACTCCGACCATGCCAAAGACTATGTTGATCGTAAGAGTACTAGCAGTGTTTATACCTTCATGGGTTGCTGCCTAACATCCTGGTTCTCCAAGAAACATATTGCCCTAGCCATTTCCACCACAGAAGCCGAATACGTATCCGCAGGCAAGGTATGCTAACAAGCGTTGTGGATGAAACAAGCTCTCGTAGATTATGACATAAAACTGAATGATATTTCTGTCCTATGTGAAAATAAAGGTGCCATCGATCTAAGTACAAACCCCGTCCTACACTCTCGCACCAAACATATAGAAATCCGACACCACTTCCTTCGCGATAATGTTCAAAAAGGGAATATCTCTATAGAGAAGGTATCCTCAGAAGATAACATTGCCGATATATTAACCAAACCACTCAAACGTGAACCTTTCAATTTTCTTAAACTAGGATTAGGACTGTAGAATACTAGTATTCTTTGATATTATACAAGAACTAGAGAGATAAGTGAGTTGGAAAGTTTCTAGAGAGAGAAAGTAATATGGAATGGATGATAATATTATTTTGTGTGTGAAATAAGAAATGAAACAACCAACCACCCTCTCCAAGGCATGGAGAGGGTATATATGCTACATACAAGGCCAACCATGGGCTTTACTAAGGCTTCCATGGGCCTTGGGTCATATTAGCTTACTAAGCTTATCATATGTTAACCTACGGGATAAGACTAGTATATATTGGAAGTGACCGATACTTTTCTTGTTCCTAACAATCTCCCCCTAAGGGAGGTCACTCCAATTTACAAAACTTTAAACCTAGCATACTATGCTACATCTTTAGTCTTCAGCTCGTAAACTTCATTTATTGATTTTCCCTTGTGAATATGTTGTAGTAATATTTGACTTTAGGCTCGAGCTTGTTCCTTTATCTTTACTTGTAAATGGAGATATGATCTTGAGCACCGTGAGATTATCAACCAAGCATAATCTTGTTTTGTCATCTTGTGACTTTGTCATCTTGTGATCTTGTGACTTCTGGACCGACATGCTCATACCATTCTTGATTTGTTAACTTGGAAAGCTTTAATGTTGCATCTTTCTTGAAATTCTTTAACTTTAACACTTCGTCACTTCGAGAAAGACGTTCGGTATCAGAGTAGCGGAAGTCTTGAAACATGTACTTGAGCTTTCATGATGTCTTTATGTTTAGTCGGTCGGGTATGAGCATGTTGTTATGAATCTTGTGAGCCAGCTGGAATCAGGTACCTTCACCACCATCTTTAAGTATCCTGCATTAAAACAGTTAGCAATAAAGCGGGGGGACGAATATGGCTTTGTCATTCGCCCATGTTTGGTTGGAGTAACCTTCGAATCCGTGAGGATCGACCTGTGATCAGGTAGATTCAATTTAAGAAGAATCTCCTTGACAGGATTTCCAGCTGAAGTATAGAATCTTTCCAACACATGTGTATTAGATTCATCAAACTCATCATGTTCTCATTATCGGAATGTAGGATCCCTTTGCTTAATGGATCTTAACCTTTAGCTTGTAAAGGGTTTGTTGCCTTAGATAAATCTAAAGTAACAATGATTAACCACTATTGATTACGCGGAATTTAATCAACAATGTAAAGAAGAACACAATTTAAAACACTCTTATATTGAACTTTGAATCTGCCTAGATTATAGATTACAAACTATGATTACTATTCGATCTCTATGATCTTCTGTAGAACTATATCTATTGACTATGCCTAGGGATCCTTTTATAGACTAAGGAAACCCTAATGGGCTTTACAAAACATGTATAAAGATAATGCATATCTTTTCCTAAGATATCTCATGCATATCTTTAACTCTAACCAATTTCTGCGTAAGCAGACTTAACTATTACATAAACAATATTAACTATTGGATGTTGTGAGCATTATCTTTGGAATTATTCTTGAACTGCAACATGATGACTGTCTTGTATGAGCACTTTCTTGATTTTTATCAACAACTCTTTAAAGCATCACTTCTTGATATTTGCAGCATCTAACCGTGTAAATATCATGACCAACACTTCACAGCTACATATACTTTCTCTTTATTAACATACGATCATTTTAGCAACAGATAAACAGCAACATTGACTATATGTACATCAAATCATAAAGTTTCAGTCTATTCTCATCACTTCTAGGTGTGTTAACTCCTGAGAGAGGTGAATCATTGAAAATTTAAATGGATTTGATGTCTCTTTACCAGTTAGCCATTAACCCTGGAGTAGCCAATGTTTGGTTCATAAACCATGGTACATTGATAACCATTTCAACTCTTAGTACATGAAACATGGTGAGTTGAATTACCATATGATTTTTAGCAAATCATCAGCTATCAACGGATTTGAATACTCTTTACCAGTAGCCGTTTGCTCTGGAGTAGCTAACTCTTTGTTTTAAAAACATGGTGAGTTAATTACCATACAGTTTTTGGTAAACTGTCAACCATCAACGGATTTGAGAAGTCTTTACCAAAGTCGTTTGCTTTGGACTAGTCAGTCCTTATGCCTATTAATCATGGTGAACTGATGACCATTTGTTGTGTGGTGGTTAGCCAATACTCAAACCCTTCTCTCTTCCATTATAGTCCACAGTTTCCAACATATGTCCACAACTACTGATAACTTCATCACTTTTTAACACCAGCTTGCTTCTCAATCATCTTCAAAAGTTTATAACAAACTTCATTCATTTTTCCATCTAGAAGCTTCATTTTTCAGCATCACTTGGCAGGCATCTTTTAACAGAGGATACTTCCTATCTGCTAACATATAAATATTGCATGCCACCAAGGTTAGACAATGTACTGCACACTTGTCATAATATCTCCAACTAATCATCTTTTGCTGTAGTGGTAAGCTCCAGATAGCATATTCATTGAGAGGTGGATCAAACATAGTCCTGAGATCACTCTATAATACTCTGCCATAAGCAACCTGTACAACTCAATAAGATCCTCTCTTGGAAAGTCTTTAAGCATAGCTCCAAAGCTTATATAAACTGTATCAGCTCTATTTGCTCTTATTATCTGATAAATGCTTCTTTCACCTTGTTGAAATATCTTCCAATTTGCCACAATATTAGATTTTGTATCCAAAGGAGTAGGATTCATAGCTTTTACTAATTCCTCTTTATCAGTCTCTGAATCTCCTTGTGAACTCTTGTCAATACTTATACCTTTCCTAGCCTTTTGCTTCTTTCTTTTTGCTGTATCTGAAACATTTTTATCACCAATCCTTTGTTTCTTTGAAATTTCTGTCTGAAGCTCTTCTCCATATCTTTTCGACTGTGCCTTTGTAGCTTCAATATTTAATGGAACAAAAGATGTAGGTCCTTGGTCTTGGATCTATCTAGCCTTTGTAAGACAATAACTAACTTGAATAAATCCAAATCAACTATGTGA
>BQNB010072405.1:8939-32451 GCA_026074375.1 Tanacetum coccineum
ATAGAGCAAATAATTATGATGAGAGAAAATGATAATCCTTTCTGAAGCTAACTTCAAGTATCTGAACAAAAACGATATTGAGGACTTGTATTATCTTTGTCAAAATAAGAAGGTTAACTACCATGAAACCAAGTTGATGAATTTATTAATAACGTTCATTAGAATTTGTGTGATATGGGAGAGAGTTCATGATTTCCAGTTGGGAAAAGAGAGTTATCAAATCAAGGTCAATTTAACCGCAACAACATTGACATTTCTTGGTATTGAAGAATATGAACTGTACTCTATAGTCGACAAGCCAACTACATGTTTGATTTATTTGAACAACAAAAACGAGAAACAGGTTATGTACTTGGTGGATATTATGAAGTTTTTTGATGCTATACTAGAAAAAGGTCTTAAAAGAAGTAAAGTTGGAGATCTTTCAATCTGAACCATGGAAGAAACCAACTCTGCTAGGTGAACTAGATCATGACATAATGAGAGCATTCGAAATAGAAATTACTAAGCATATAAGTCACCGAGAGCAGATGAGAAGATGGGAATCTTTTGTGAATAAAAGACCAATTCTACCGACGATGAGGTGTCAGTAATAATCAACCCTTAGGGGGAGATTGTTAGGTTTAAGAAAAGTGTTTATTATTAGATAAATTGGTCTTTGTATAGTTTTGTTTAGTTTTATAGTTTTATTAGTAATTTTTTTTACAAAGGTAAAATAAATATTAAAATGAGAAGTTATTTACAAACAAAGCCCAAGAAAAAAAATCCAAGAAGGACAAACCCCCCAAAAATCTTAACTCGGCTAAAGAAACAAAAACAAAACCTTGGACAAACCCCAAGACTTTATGCAAAAAAAAACAATTGTAACAAAGAAAAACTATAATGACCAAACATAATACTAATCCTCTTGATAACTTTCTTTAACATCTTATTCTCTTTGAGCAGGTTGTCCCAACTTTTGATAAACCTGGAAACTTTATATCATCAAGACTTCCATTCAAACTTTGATCCAAACTAAATACTACTCATTGTAGGACTGAAAAAGCCCAATAAATCTTACTAAACATATCAGAATCTAAACTTGACATTCTGAAAACAATTGAGATCTGAATAAACTTTTCAAAACCTGCACATACATAATACTAGAAATCTACATACCAAAACAGATCCATATAACTTGAACCAGAACATCCTGAAAACTATGATGAAACCAAACCACCAGCAATTCCTTGAATACCAAACCAAAAGCGATAACCACTAAAACCTTTGTCAATTATATAGATTATGTTGCATAACCAAAAACCTGTCCCAGAATCTTTAGAGAGACCCAGACCAGAACAACCAAGACTTGAACCATAACTAAACCAAACCTGACTAGAACATGAAAACTGAATATCCTTTAATAACCAGAAGACCAGAAAAAATAGAACCTCCAGCAGCAGCTAAACCACCACTAGAAATGAAAAGAGTGCAGCAACACAGCCTTATGACTCCATTAATGAAAGTTGCTATAATCCTAACCCTGCTGGTGTTAACCCAAACACCCTTTAAACTATCAAACTATATCATAATGAGATACAAGAATATACAAATGCCAAAGTTGAGCATTCTAAGTCTCTCAAGCATGCTTGGAGTGCCACCAAACACACAAAGACTAAACCTAACCCATTCCGTCAAACAAATCACCTTTAGGACTAAATAGGAGAGACAAGCATGACAACAAGATATCACATGATCCCAATACCAAAAGGCATCTAACTAGGCTTTACACCCCTCCCAATACTAAAAAACAATACCTTTTGTCATAAAGGGAGTCCAAAAAATTACCCTTGTCTTACATAGACACTAAACCCTTATACCTTCATTTTTCATAGAAAACATATGAGACCAAGTCAGACCATAGAAGCTATTCAGGAAGCTATGCTTTCCAAAATGGGAAAACACAAGCCAACGAACCTTGAATAGGCCATGAATCCTCTAAGGTGAATGAGTATACCATAACTCACTTAACCCGTTACAACTCATACCACCCCTCTTATGACTCCCATACCTAAGCATCATAACCATAACATATGAATAATCTACCCGGCACTCCTTTATAACACCAACCCAAAATAGATATGCCAACCCACCCCATCCTACCTCACAAAAGATACACACAGTACATGCATGAACATAAAAAGAATGCCCACACATGCACTTATTTCATGTCCCCCCATGATGAAACCCCACCCAAATACTCTTGTATCACATAGGTGATCATAAGCATATGGACGTGAAAAAAAAAGAAGACATCGTACCCTACGTAAGTATCCACAATGCAATATTATTTTGATCTTCCCAAATGTAACCTGCATAGAAACGTTAGCAATAAAACCGAACAAATCCACCACAGACCCAACCCATTCTCCATAACTGCTCATAAGCTTAAAGCAAGCTTATGCAGATCCCAACCCCACAAGGAAAACAAAAATACTTAGGTAACCATCATTAAACCCTCTTACCATACTGACCACTCCTTCCCAACATCTTCTGATATGGTAACTTCCAAATAGCAGCTAGCCTATCCAAAGTACAAAACGCTTGATATTCAATCCTAAGTTAGAGGTCCTGAATGGTATCGAAATGTTATCAAACACAGCACATAATGACCTATTCCAAGTTCCTAAATAACCTGAAATTCCTTTCATGACATATAAAATAAACCGCAGCCCCTAGCACCATCCTTTGAATGATACTCTATAAAGTATTATTAGCTTTTCTAATAGAGATACCAGAGATAATCTTAGCCCAAACACAAGAAAATCCTCAATTCTGCTCATAGATTTAAGCCTCTCCCAAACACTTGAGCAAAACACAATGGAAGAAAAAGGTGACTGTGATGAGCTTTGACAGCTTTTACAAAAAGGACAGACCATGTTATCAGCGCTAAACCACCGAGAAATCCTATCTTGAGTCTTCAATCTGCCCTTGATAGCCATCCATAAAATGAATGCATGTTTAGGAATGCATTGGGAAAACCAAACATGCTTATGCCACAACACTTTAGGAACATCAGGACGAAGAACCCTCCACGCCTCTTTCACACTAAACTGGACTTCCACATTTTGTTTATCAAACCACAAAGCCATGTCATCACGATCATGGTCTAAAACAGGAACAGGAACATCAATAACTTCTTTGAATCTAACACTCTAATCATTAGGCCAATTCTAGTTATTATTACTAACCAAATCAGCAATTTTAGCATTCAAATTGAGACCACTAGACTTAATCACATCATTACTAATGAGTCTACATATTGGCCCATTGGAGTGCCACTTGTCATACTAGATAAAACAACCTCCCCCATTTCTAATTTTGTACCCCACATTCCTTCTAATACTATCTCTTAGACTTAGAATCTGCTTAAGGTTCCAGGAGAAGTTCTTTTTAATTTTCAAATCCCAAATACAATTACCCTTAATCCTATAGAAATTCAGCCATTTAACCCATAAAGAATCCTTTTTACTAGCATTATTCCATAAATGTTTAACCATAAGAGCATGATTTCAACCTTTAAAGATTTCAAACCCAAACCACCCTTCCTTAGGCCTACAAACCTCCTTCCAGGCAACATTAGCAATTCCCTTAGCAGCATCATTTTTCGACCAAACAAAATTCTTTAACAATTTATCAATACTGTTACACACAAAATATAGCACCCCGTGTTTTAGGGTCATTGATAAGGTCATATAATTCACTATTTATTTTTAGTGTTTTACGCATTTGCATTAATTTAAGACTAATAAAATCCGCGTAAACTAAAAAAAACATTCAATGCAACGGGCATCAAACGATTAAATGTTTACCCCACGCAAGTGTTAAGTGATTATCTAGATGATAATTATTACTTTGATCATTTTATTTTTATTGGTTACTTTAAATTGCTTACGTTTCGCATAAATATGCTTTTAGGCATTCCCCAAGCACAAAACTTATCTACAGCTTAAACAAATACCTACGATTATACCCAATACCCAAAGTTTATCAAATATCATCACATATGATCCCATTAGGGTCGGATTTTATGAGATAGAACCAAAGAAATATCTTAGTTCATGAATCTTGCCAAAAATATCTAAGATAAGCCATTTTGTTTTTTTATCTATGGGACCAGTCTTACACTTTAGCTTACACATGCCTATAAACATGAGATACAAGAATATACAAATGCCAAAGTTGAGCATTCTAAGTGTCTCAAGCATGCTTGGAGTGCCACCAAACACACAAATAATAAACCTAACCCATTCCGTCAAACAAATCACCTTTAGGACTAAATAGGAGAGACAAGCATGATAACAAGATATCACCTGAACCCAATCCTAGGAGGCATCTAAGCTAGGCTTACACCCCTCCTCAGGACTAAAAAAGCAATACCTATTATCATAAAGGGGGGGCTAAAAAGAATGACCCTTGTCTGACCATATCCACATAACCCTTATACCTTCATTTTCCATAGAAAACATATGAGACCAAGTCAGACCATAGAAGCTGTTCAGGAAGCTATATTTTCCAAAAAGGGAAAACACAAGCCAACGAACCCTAAACAGGCCATGAATCCTCCAAGGTGAGTGAGTATACCATAACTCACTTAACCCATTACAACTCATACCACCCCCCTTATGACTCCCATACCTAAGCATCATAACTATAACGTATGAATAATCTACCCGGCACTCCCTTATAACACCAACCCAAAATAGATATCCCAACCCACCCCATCCTACCTCACAAAAGCTACACACAGTACATGCATGAACATAAAAAGAATGCCCACACATGCACATATTTCCTGTCCCCCCATGATGAAACCCCACCCAAACACTCGTTGTGATCACCACAGGGTGATCACAAGCATAGGGACGGAAAAAAGAAGACGTAGTCCCTACGCAAGTATCCACAACTAGACCCAATAAAACCCGTACAAATCCACCACTAGACCCAACCATTTCTCCATAACTGCCATAAGCTTAATGCAAGCTTATGCAAATCCCAACCCCACCAATACTTAGGTAACCCCATCATTAAACCCACTTTTACCCATACTGACCCACTCCTTCCCAACATCTTTGATAGGTAATCTCCAAATAGCAGCTGCCTTATCAGATTCAACAGAACGCTTGATATTCAATCCCAAAAGTTTAAGTCTGACTGTATCAACAATGTTATCAAACACAACATCATTAGACCTTTCCAAGTTCCTAAATAACCTGAAATTCCTTTCACGCCATATAAAATAAACCGCAGCCCCTAGCACCAGCCTTTGAATGATACTCCATAAAGTATTATTAGCTTTTCTAATAGAGATACCAGAGATAATCTCAGCCCAAACACAAGAAAGATCCTCAAGTCTGTTCATAGATTTAAGCCTCTCCCAAACACCTTGAGCAAAACCACATTGGAAGAAAAGGTGACTGTGAGAGTCTTTGCAGCTTTTACAAAAAGGACAGACCATGTTATCAGCGCTAAACCACCGAGAAATCCTATCTTGAGTCTTCAATCTGCCCTTGATAGCCATCCATAAAATGAACGCATGCCTAGGTATACACTGGGAAAACCAAACATGCTTATGCCGCAACACTTTAGGAACATCAGGACGAAGAACCCTCCACGCCTCTTTCACACTAAACCGGACTTCCACATTTTGTTTATCAAACCACAAAGCCATGTCATCACGATCATGGTCTAAAACAGGAACAGGAACATCAATAACTTCTTTGAATCTAACACTCTAATCATTAGGCCAATTCTAGTTATTATTACTAACCAAATCAGCAATTTTAGCATTCAAATTGAGACCACTAGACTTAATCACATCATTACTAATGAGTTTACATATCGGCCCATTGGAGTGCCACTTGTCATACCAGATAAAACAACCTCTCCCATTTCTAATTTTGTACCCCACATTCCTTCTAATACTATCTCTCAGACTCAGAATCTGCTTAAGGTTCCAGGAGAAGTTCTTTTTAATTTTCAAATCCCAAATACAATTACCCTTAATCCTATAGACATTCAGCCATTTAACCCACAAAGAATCCTTTTTACTAGCGATATTCCATAAATGTTTAACCATAAGAGCATGATTTATAACCTTCAAAGATTTCAAACCCAAACCACCCTCATCCTTAGGCCTACAAACCTCCTTCCAGGCAACACTAGCAATTCCCTTAGCAGCATCATTTTTTGACCAAACAAAATTCTTTAACAATTTATCAATACTGTTACACACAAAAACTAGGAGGATGAACATAGAAGCCTAGTACACATGTAGAGAAGAAAGAACAGACGCCACAAGCTGAAGTTTCCCGGCCAAGGATAACAACTTATTTCTCCAATCTAAAATTCTATTTTTCACCTTTTCGATCAAAACTCTACAATCAGCAATACTTAAAGTCTTTGCAGTCAACGGGATACCTAAATATCTCGCAGGCAGGACACCCTCTCTAAAAGGCATAGCAAGTTGAATTTCATTTTTAACAGTATCAGGAACATTCCCATAGAAGACCGTGCTTTTAAACATATTAGGATATAACCCAGATGTCATACTAAACTCATCTAAGGCTCTTCTAAGAATACAAGCAGAAATATGATCACCATGACACAACATTAACAGATCATCCGCAAAACACAAATGCGTAAGTCTAATTCTACTACACCCCCAATGATACTTAAACATTTATGATCACCATTGAGTTGTGTTGTTTTTGAATCCGTTTAACCATTTCTAGAGTTGTGTTGTTTTCGAATGCGTTTAACGTTCCCCCATATATTCGACATACATTTTTCACTATAATGGACCTTTACGATGATTATCATTCAAATAATCTTGATACTTCATGTATAAACGCACATGAAGTATTGCATTTTTAAAGTTGTGTTGTTTTCGAATCCGTTTAACCACTTCTAACGTTGTGTTGTTTCCAAATGCGTTTAACGTCCCCCATATATTCGACATACATTTGTTACTATAATGGACCCTTACGATGATCATCATCCATATAATCTTGATACTTCATGTATAAACGCATGTTAAGTATTGCATTTTTAGAGTTTTTTTTCAAAGGTAAAAGAATTTATTAAAATGAAAAGTTATTTACAAAACAAAGCCCAAGAATTGTCTGAAAAGGACAAACCCCTCCAAAGACCAACTTGACTAGAATAAACAAAAAAACAAGGCCTTGGACAAACCCCAAGCCTTTTACAAACCAATAACATGTCTAAAATTGAATAACAAAAACCTTAATACTATTCCTTTATGAAATCTTCCTTTGGACACATATACTTTGAAGCAGAATTACCACTGAATATTGAATACAAATCCTCTTGATAACTTTCTTTGACAGCTTATTCTCTTTGAGCAGGTTGTCATAACTTTTAATATAACTTGGACACTTAAATCAATAATAAGAGCAGAAATCACTAAGCCCAAAAGACTTTCACTATGCTAAAATTTATGATCCTGAATTAACCAACCATGAACTATTTTGAACCTTTGAGCATGCTGATCAAATATTATACCAGAACCTTGAATCCTTTGAGCACATATTAGCTTTGTAGAATACCATAGAACCAGAAACCACGTTATAACATGGCCTTTTAAGCCTTCCTAAATACCACTCAATACAGAACCGAATAAAGCCAAAACCAAACTTTAAGTCTTTATCAATGATGTAGATATTGTTGCACTTCCAAAAGCCAAAACCAGAACCATGAATAAGATTAGAACCAAAACAACAACTAGGTGACCCATGACTGAAATCAATGCTAATACCAGTAGATCTTTTATAATCAAAACCAGAACAATAATCAGAAAACCTAGAACCCCCATTCCTAAGAATCCCAGACCCTGAAGAACTAACAGCAAAAATCAACATTCTTGATTTAAAGATAAAAGCAGCAAACAACCTTATCTCTCCATTAATGAAAACTGCAATAGATCTAACCCAGCTAGTGTTTTCCCAAACACCCATTAAATTATTCCACCGGTTCAAAAGATAACAGCAGAACCAACTAATGAGATTCCAAATTATACAAATGCCAAATTTGAGCATCCTAAGTCTTTCAAGCATGTAAAAACCCTAGTGTTCTCTTTCATGTGTGTGGGCGATTTCATGTCTCCAAAATTCAAACCCTAATCGATTTCTGAAAATACTACCAAATCATATTTGAATCTATCTTACTAAGGGCACTAACTATCTAGTTTGAAATCCTTAGTGATCCTTCCTTGATTGAAGTTCCTTACAAGTGGACGATCCCTAGATCTATAGGTTTTAGATTCATTTTTAGAGTTTCGTTGACTGTTTTCGCTCATAATTAATTCAATATATTATTCGAGCTGTATTTTTAAAGGGATTTGCGCGTTAATTCATATCATTCGGTTTTTACTTTGTTGATTTGATTAATGGAGAGACTGGTTAGGAAGAGAGGTTTATATTGGTGTTAACTTTAAGTAGTGTGGACATCGTCGTTTAGCGGATTTATCCTGTAGAATCATAATTTTAGGGTTTTTTTCTTTATTATGGTTCTCGACCCTTTGTAGGATTTATATTTTGTCCTAATCGTATGGTGGTTGGTGTGAGTAGGAGTTTTGTTTGAGAGTGGAAAAGCATATCGTAATACTTCTGCTAACTCTTCTGTAGTTTTGCTTTGAAAGGATCACAGATTCGTATATTAAGGTAAAAATTGTGGGAAAAGATGGCAAACCAATGATCTTATGTAGCGACATATTGAAACATCCAAGAGGTGAAGCGTATTCATGAAGGAACCTGTAAACCGACAGTGAAGTCTTTAAGGATGACACTTATCGCGTGTGTCTGAAGAACCGGTAGTTTTGAGGCTATGGAGGATCCTAAATGTTGAGCTATAAGACAACAGAAGGTACTTATGCAATATAAAGAAATGATGCACATTGAATCCAAATGAACCACCTAAATTTGGCATCAAAGAGGCAAGGATCGTTTACTGATGTGTTGAATTCTAACAAACCTTCCAGCAAGTCTAAGTTTAGGTCTCTTCTTAATTCTGAACAGGTGGAGAATGCTGATGTAGTGATCCAATTGGCCACATTTACTACTGCTCCAAGACGAATGTAACGGCCAACTCTTTAGTTTTGGGGTGGGGTGGGGGTATTAATGGAAAGAATGTTGGCTTTCCCTCTTGTCCAAATAATGTCTCAAATACATTGAGTAATAATTTGATTTCAGAAAGTCATTAAGGACGTAGGAATGGTTCTTCTATTTTTTTCAAGTTTACATCTTTGTCTGGTATTGTAATCAAGTGTTAGGAGCTAAGGAACCATGGTTAATTTACGTAACATCCCAATTTTCTACAAATGGGTCCCTAATCATTGCTGTTGAAAATAGATCAAGTTTACTAAAGTTCCTTTTTGGGGGGGTGAAAATGATACAAAGGTTCCTGTTGCTGGCCAATTCTTTGAAGATTGATTAAGCCTAATTGCGAAGCACAAATTGGAACAACCTGTTATGCTTGATGCAATTTACACTAGTACAATGTTCGCGAAATACCTTGGAGGTAGAAAGGTGACATCTCGTGCTCTCATTGACGTTAGTGCGGAAAAGGAATTGAAACAAGAGGTCATTATGGCTGTTTCAGAGGTGGAAGGTACGGGTCATATACATGTGAAAATTTAAGTCGAATATGAATGGAAGCCTCCTCTTTGCCATGAATGCCATGTGTTTTTTTGGTAAAAGGGACGACACCCTGGTAAATTATATTACACTAAAAAATCAATAAAGTACAATGGAATGTAACTGAGTGTCACATTAACTTCAATCACACGCTTGAACAGCCATTAGATCATATGACATGCCATATGATTTCTAAACAAGAATACATAACCAATAACACCAATAGGAAAAAACCACCTAATACTACAAAGACAAAACCAATGCGTTTGGACATATGAATGCCATGTGTTTGGACATAATCTTGAACAATGTCCCAAACATGTTGCTGAACCTGTTAAGGTGATGGTGGAACAGAATACGGATGGGTTTACTACTGTTACCAATAGAAAAAAAGAAAGGAAAATAGCCACAATCTAATCATGCTAGGAAGATTGAAGGTCTTAAGTTAAATAAGCCTAAAGCTACCTTTGTTTATCGACCTAAAATCTCTGAACCTGCTCGCACAATGGAAACGACTAGTGATGATATTGATCTCTTCAAGATTAAGAATCAATTTGATTCACTTCGTGACCAAGATGATTTATTAAAAGAAAATGAATTGGGTAAAACTAGTGGTGCTAATGCAATGAACAAGGATACTAATCTGAATGAGGACTCAGAGAGTGATGTTGAAGAGGTGTATGTGGAAAATGATTCTAAGGGGGCAAGCACTCCCTCTCCTGATGTTAATAATGTTTAGCATTGCGACATGGAATATAAGGGTTTTGAACCGTACCCCTAAACAATTTCTAAGGTTCGGCAAGTTGTTAATGAGAATCGTTTAAGTATTTGTGCAATTCATTGATATCGCATAGTGTTATTTCAGTCTTCCAAGTCAGCTCTAAAGGTGTTTAGATCATGGGATTGGACGTCCAATGCTACCATTTCGTTCTAAGGGTTTCCGTATTATTCTTGGATGGAACCTTGATGTTGTTAATGTTATGGTTGTCTCTTAAACTAGCCAGGTAATGCACGTCAAAAATCATTCCATAAATTTTTCGGGTAAAGATTTGTTGTTGTCCTTTGATATATGCGAATAATCTTCCTGTTGCAAGGTGATAGTGTTCCTAATAGGGCCTGACTTATAGGTTGCATAAAAATGTTGACTCGAAGGTAAAGCCATGGCATTCTAATAGGGTGATTTTTTTAATGTGGTGTTAAACCTGGAGGATTACTCGTCGGGCTCGTCTAAGTTTAATTATGTCATTACTGATTTTAAAGATTGTGTTTATAACATTGAGGTCATGGATATATTAATAGACTCGTGATTGCATGTTCACATGGAATCAGAAACCTAAAGTTGGTAAGTGGGGCTATTAAAAGAAGTTAGATCAATTATGTGGAAATACCGTGAAGGGGTTTTTATTTGACGCCTTTCCTGGAGCGAATATGCTTTATATCAGCCATATAGAATTTTACAGATCATTGGCGTCGAGTAACGCGGTGTTTAAACATCCCTAATTGCCATTTTAATAAGCAAAGCCCTTTTAAAATTTTCTAATTTTCTTAGCTCAGACAAAAGTCACTTCCAAGAGCTGGTGTCTAGTGTTTGGAATGTGAATGTTGATGGTACATAAGATGTACAAGTTGTTTCGAAAAAGTGAAAACTCTTAAGTAAACCTGTTTTCGAGCAAGCTCTTACATGATCAAGGTAATCTCCATTGACCGGTTGGATAACAAACTTCGATTTTTAGCATTGATGAGTTCAAAAGGCTCTGGAAATCTAAAACCCTAACGACCTATCACTTAGAAGGAAGAGGCTGTTTACGTTCAAGCCTGATTCAGTGAGGCTAAATTAGATGAGGAGGTTGGTTCTTAAAGCAAAAGCAAAATAAAGTGCGCTTAAGGAGGGGATTCAAACTTCTGCCTATTTCCCACAAGTCTCATTTAATAAGCCGAATCACAAGAGGTCGGTGCATAGAAGAATTATTAATTGAATTTCGGAATAAAATTGAGGTCACGGGCTCTAAGTGTGCTGATTGTTTTTGTTTCTCATTATCCAATGTTTCCTTGGGAGTGGATATGGTTTGTGATAATCTTAACATGGATGGTCTTTTTTTATTAAAGAAAGTTTCGGCTCGATATCTTATCCCTCCAATATGGCTTTGACCCGGTTACCGATGAAGAATTATAATGCGGCTATTTTAGTATATGGAGATGAGCGTGCTCGCTTGTGCCGGATGGGTTCACTCCGGATTTTTTTCAAAAAAAGGATGGGATAATTTTCGGTTTGGACTTTTGTCATGCTATTTAAGATTTCTTTGTAATTGCGAGATTATTGAAGGAAGATTCAAACCAAGACTTTTATTGGTCTTTATCCCTTAAGGTTTCTACTCCTCAATCAAAATCAATGATTATCGTCCTATTTTCATGTACATGTCATTTATAAACTGATAAGTAAGAACTTACTAATCATAATTATAGATGGGATTTAAAAGATGTTATTATGATAATCAGTCTGCAATTTGTTCTGAGTAAAGACGTAATTCCGGATAACATACTTATCAACACAGGGAGCTTATCATAATTATCACGAAAATAGAGGTCCTCCTAGATGTGCTGTTTAAGATTGACAATACAAAAAGCGTATGATACAGGGGATTGGCGGTTCTTTGGGCTGTTTCTTAAATACTTGGCTTCATCCATCCTTATGATTAAATCTGGATCATGCTTTGTCACTTCGCACTTTCTTCCTCCTTTGAATCTTAGATAGTGATATTCATGGTTTCTTTAAAGTGGATAAGGGGCTTGAGGCAAGGAGCTCCATTGTCTCCCTAATCAGTTTACTCTTAATATGGAGGGTGTTAACCTTGATTGATTAAAAGAAGAGTTAATTTTGACAGGTTTATTTCGCATGACACACAAATGGATTGTGAGGAGCTTCGCTTATTAACAAGTGTGTTTTTGCAAGTTATCAAAAGCTCGTAGGGACGTTAGATTCAGCCATGTCATTATGAGGAGTCCCTTGAAGAGTTCAAGGGTTACTTTCAGGGCTGGGTCCCCGAGTATTCCAAAGAGCAGGCGTTATTTATTGAAATGTTCCTTAATCATGTCAAGATATGTATTTCTAACATAAATGTCGTTTGATGAAGGTAATCTCTTCTGGTATAAATACCTTGGAGTTCCTCTTATTTCTTCGAGGCTTCTTAATAAGGATTGTAAAGTTCTTGTTGAGAAGGCTAAGATATGAATAAGATTGGAAAAAAAAGTCTCTTTCTTTTGCTGGTAGGCTGCAAGCTTTGTAAAATTGGTTATCTCTTCTTTATGAGCACATTATTGGAGGCCAATCGTTCCTCATCAATTCCTAAAGGTATTTATTTATGATATTCAAAGTCTTATCTCTGTGGTTTCCTTTGGTGTAAAGGGGAGTATATAGAGAGGGATACCAAGAGTTGCATGGATGACATTTGTCTTCCTACATGTGAAGGTGGTCTTTGGTTTGCCCGTACGTTTGGATCTGTTTAATTTATGGCCTTGAGTGACCAACGCACATTTGGAATAGTTGTTTCTTAACAAAGAGTCTCTTTAGGGTGCGTTGGATTACACACAATAAACTTAGGAAACCGTCCTTTTGAGATCATTGCCTATTCAAGACAAATGTTAGTTGGGGCAAGTTAAAGCTTCTCCAACTCCCGGGTGCAAGTTCGTCCATATCTTTGGGTTAAACTCGTAATGGGCATTATACATTCGTGTGGCTATGATAAGGTGGTGTTCTCATTGTCCGTTCTAAGCCCGTTTTATCTCTCCTCATGAATATTTTATAGTTGAGGCTTTAATAATCAAGACAAAAATTGGTAGGGTGAATTTTGTGCTTAATAACGCTTGGACGTGGCCCCAAGCTTGGATTGCCAAAGCTCCAATATTGAACCTCATTCCAGCCCCTAATCTCGATGAAAATACTGTAGATTGCATTCGTATGGAAGAGACCATTAATGTGTATTATTCTTGAGTTTCTGAATAGCCGTGACTATCTGTGAGCATTTAGACCTCGGGTAATGAAGTCAATTTGGTTCAGAATGTGTGGTTTCCCCATTCAATCTCTCCGTCATCTGTTTCACTTTGTATTTTGGATAATGCAGAATAGTCCATGAAGGACCCAGCGATAAGCTGAGCAATGGGATGTTAGGTATTAATACCTAAAAGACTTGAACCATTGCTTTCGGTGCTCTCTTTTGGTAAACACTCAAAGTGATTCTCATGCTCATTTATTTTTTGAGTGTCCCTATTCATCCAAGGTTTGGAAGTTGGTGCGTCATCTTGCTGATATGGAGTTAGTGCCACCGATTCTTTATGATATTGTTGATCATCTTCAGCCTATGGCAAACAAGAGAACGGCTAGAAGTATTTTTGGTAAACTTATTTTGGCTGCTTCCTCTTATTTTGTGTGGCTGGAACGTAATAATCAATCGTTCAGTGTTTAGCGAATGGTTTAAGCGTAAACTCCAGAAGAGTTAAGGGATGTAATCATGGTAACGGTTCGCCTCAAGCTCTTATCGTTTAAATTCAAGAACTCGGCTAATGTGATCAGTTTGCTTGATCATTGGAAGATGCCTAGATCCTTTAGGCTTTATGTTTGCTGATCGTTTTATGATGTGTATTTCTTATGTGTGGCTAATTGAGCTTTCGGCTTGGAAGTTTGCAAAGGAGAATTGGGACGTATCTTAGTTTATTTGTGTATTTCATTTGGGGCATGTCCCATTTGAGTTAGTGGTCAGTTCAAGCTTGAGCTTTGATGTTAATGTGAGGTATTTCAGCCACATTCCATTGTACCTAAAACAATTTTTAAATGATTAATATACTTTACTAGTGTGAGCGGGGGAACCCTTTAACCCAAAAAAAAAGTCTTTTCCAAAGCATGGCTTGAGTGCCACCCAAACACACAAAGACTAATCCTAAACCATTCCGACAAACAAATCACCTTTAGGACTATATAGGAGAGACAAGTATGACAACTAAACACCACTTGAACCTAATCCCAGGAGGACATCTAAGTAGGCTTACCCCTCCCAAGGATTGAAAGAACACAGTTGTCAAAAAAGGGAGATCCAAAAATATGATCCTTGTCTGACCATATCCACAAAACCCTTATACCTTCATTTTCCATAGAAAACATATGAAACCAAGTCAGACCATGGAACCTGTTCAGGAAGCTATAAATTCTAAAAGAAAACACAAGCCAACGAACCCTGAACAAGCCATGAATCCTCCAAGGTGAGTAAGTATACCAAAACTCACTTAACCCGTTACAAAGGCATACCACCCCCTTATGACTCCTATAACCGTATGTAACAATAACCGAAACGCTATGAATTAATCTACCCGTCACTGCCCTTATTACCTTCAAAACCCAAAAAAGATGACCCACACCCTACCCGGACCCCTACCTAACTCTCACATAAACTACACAACATACATGCATAACATAAAAAGATGATGCCCACAGTTATCACTTATTACTTGTCCCCACATGATAGATAACCATATCCCCACCCAATCCTCGTTGGTGATCACCACAAGGTGACCACAAACCAGGGACGGAAAAAAGAAGACGTCATCCCCATGCTAGATTCCATAACTCCAAAATTATAATAGCTCCATAAGGTACCTGAAATAAAATAGTTAGCAAAAAAGTCCCTATCCTCACAATATCTACACACTATACCCCTATAACCATAAAGGCGATGATCATAGAGGTATATTTTTAGCTTGTCCGCCTATGATGAAACCCCACCTCATCACTCTTAGTGATCACCACTGGGTGACCACTAGCTTGGGAATGGGAAAGGAAAGTCGACATTCCCAAGCAAACCTCTAAAATATCTAACCTACTTTTGCTCCATATTGTACCTACAAGAAACCAGTTAGCAAAAAAAAAAAAACAAACCCATAGAAGTTCACACAAAAACCCCACACATCCTCCAATACTTGCCGACAAATCAGGAACGAGCACATGGCAAGACCTTGTTGCAGGCCAACCAACTCCACAACTTATGTAATATCATCATTATGATCATACTCATCCCTGCAATCCCATCTCATCCCAATATCCTTAACATGCAACTTCCAAATAGTAGCAGCTTTGTCAACTTCAGGAGAACGCTTAATCTTCAAACCCAACAACCTAAGTCTAACCGTATCCACAATGATATCAAAAACCTTGTCAGCACTCCTTTCCACACACCAAAATAGTCTAAAGTTACGCTCACTGCCAAATAAAGTAAATGGAAGGCCCAAAAGACCCAAACCCTTTGAAATAATACTCCACAACGAATTATTAGCCTTCCTAATAGCAATTCCAGAAACTATTTCAGCCCAAACGAAAGAAAGATCATCAAGTCTGCACATACTTTTAAGCTTATTCCAAACACCCTGAGCAAAACCACAGCTGAAAAAAAGGTGACTATGAGAGTCTTTGCAGCTCTTACAAAAGGGGCAAACCATATTATCACCATTAAACCACCTTGAAATTCTATCCTGAGTCTTCAATCTCCCTTTTAATGCCATCCAAAGAATAAAGGAATGCCTTGGGATGCATTGAGAAAACCAAAAGTGCTTATACCACATAACTTTAGGGACATCATCTCTAAGGACTTTCCACGCCTCTTTCACACTAAACTGAACTTCATCATTCTCCTTGTTGAACCACAAAACCTTATCACTACAATCATGTATCAAATTAGGGACCTGAACATTAACGACTTCACTAAATAACTCATTCCACCCATTCGGCCATTTCCATCCATTAATATCAATCAGATCAGCCACCTTTGTATTCAAATCAAAACCATTGTGAGTAATAATATTATTACTAATGAGCCTGCATAACGGCCCATTAGAGTGCCATCTATCATACCAGACAAAACAACCTTCCCCATTACCAATCTTATATCCCACATTTATTCTAATGCTATCTCTTAAACTCAAAATCTGCTTAAGGTTCCAGGAAAAATTCTTTTTAACTTTCAAATTCCAAATACAGTTACCCTTTATCCTATAAATGTTAAGCCATTTAACCCACAACAAATCCTTCTTGCTAGCAATATTCCACAAATGTTTAATCATTAAAGCATGATTCATAACACTTAATGATTTCAAACCTCAATCCTGCTTCTATACATTCTACCCTTTAAAGAATTGTGAAAATAAGCCGAATTTTGATCACCTTCCTTCAACCACTAAATCTTTGTCTTCTGTCTAAGGACCTTCTCTTCATCACTAATAGCCTTTTTATAAGCATTACAATAAACATACTCCTCTTCCCTAAGATGAACACAATTCGAATCGTTATCTAAACTACTTTGAACCCTTTTTAATTCCACTCTCAGCGCCTTAACTTTATCAAAGACGCTCCCATTTATTCTATTCATATTTCTGAAGTGTTTCTTCATGTTTTTCAAACCTTTTATACAAGAACAAGACATTTTGAAAACCCCTAAACCTCAAGACACCAATTATCCTTGACAGTAGAAAGAAACCCAGGTTTGTCAGCTAAAAAATTCATGAAACGAAATGACCTTGGCTTGATAGCTTTGACATCAGTATAAATAAGAGTAGTCGGGCAGTGATCAAATGTCATATAAAGAAGAAAATTGGCAAAACAGCTACCATAAGAAGACAGAAAGCTAGCATTACCCAAAATTCTGTCAAGTTTTTTAAGAATGCCAGCCTCCGGATTCATTCTTTTTTGAACCACGTATAAAACATACCATAACTCATAATGTCTTCTAACTCTAGATTGCATAAAACCGTTCTAATCCTAAAAACCTCCATATCTTAACAATACCAATAGACACTCATTCGACCTTCTTACTACCATAAATAGTAACAATTAAAAACTCCCAACACCGAGCCAAGAGGCTCACCATTAACTAAAACAAAAGTGATCAGTCAAATTTCTCCACAAGGGTTTCCTTTCTCTTTCAGTATTCTTGGCATAAACAAAAGAAACAAAATGCTTCCTATGAACATTGAACAAATTAACCTTAAATATGGTCTGATTAGAGAAATCAAAATTTTAGCTCCCAAACACTACTTTCATATCCACCCAACATGATTCTACAACAACCTCTAATACTATCCACAAATAAGAAAACCCAAGCCCAAATCCAAAAACATAATCCCCATACTTTTAATACTAACTTTTTAGAAACCTGAGTCTCTATAACAACACACATACTAATCTTTTCTTCATTAATTAACAATTTAACTTCATCCTGTTTAGTGGTATTAGTCATACCTCTAATATTTCCTGCAAGCGGCGAATCTTGACTAATCAATGAAACTAGAAGAATGATCCGCAAGACCAGCTTGTCATTTGAGCCAAAGAAACAACAATGCCACCAAAAACCTTCATTCTGAACCAAAAAACTTCTGCAGAACCCGCTAGATCCTCCAAGAACTTCAGTCCAAATATAAACAATCATCGTTGTCAGCATAGTGGACCATTACCTCTCATCATATCTTAATCTCTATCACAAACGATCCAAAAAATATTCATCCATATCATGCTTGTCCAGATCCGTTTCACATCATCAGACAAACACCTTTCTTAGACATCATGAAAAAGATCAACTTTAAACCTTATTTTAATTCCCACTGGCACACTCTTTAACCTTAATATCAATTTCCCTACCAGGACATTGAGTAAAGTAACTTATCAAATAGAGGTTTTGTTGAATTATGTTTTTAAGAAATTAGGCTTGGTTTACTAATTCTGTGGATAGTAATAGAGGTTGTAGAATCATGGTTGGTTGGATAGAAGTATTGTGTGAAGCAAAATTTAGTTTCGTCAATCAGAACCAATTTTGAGGTTAATTTTTATTTCATGATCATATATGAATCATTTATCGAGTATAAACCCTTTACTGCCAAAACAAGATACCTAGTTGAAAAAAGGAGTTTTTTTTTTTCTCTCGCCCTTGGGGAGAGAAAAATGAGATGCCAACGCCATTAATTTCTTACACTTTTCATTGCACAAACTTTATTCTTATTGATGATTACTCACTGGATCAATCATTTATGATACGTGATCCTTAGGGTCTTTAAACAATTATTTATGGTTTTACTTTCTTGATTTTAATGGACGCATGGATGGCGAAGACATTGTCATTTGACACCTTTTAGTTGGCTGGTTGTTGGTTGGTTCATCAATCCTCGAGGGATTTGAATGAATTGGAACCCTAATACTTATTGTTTTAGGGATTTAGGTATAATAGAGTCTGTAAACTTATGGTTCGATTAAGGAGGTTGTGTTTGATTCAGCCGCTGTTATTATCATGACTTCTTCTGGCTGTTCGGGTTTCATGCTTATTATGAGTGCGACTCAATTAGGGTAGAGGTTTGTGATCGATACAGATCTGGATCGTTTCCATTAAATATTTGTTGTGGCGATATTTTTGTTTAATTGTCTTGTTTAGATCATGTTTAGGGTCTTATGGGACTGTTTTTACATCTAGGGTTTTGATTCTCTATTATCCTTAGGGTTTCGGGCCATCGTTGTATTTTCCCTTTCTAGGGTTTGTGGCTTTGGTATTGGATCTACTTTAATGTATCAGTAACCAATTTAAGTTTTCTTATCTCGGGCAGCGCGGAGGGGCAGGGGATGTGTTTGATGATATGTGGGATGTGTACAAGGCTAAACTCTCTGTTTGGATTATAGATCTGGATGCAATGGAGTGAAAGAAACCCTAACGTTAGGGTTTTTTTCTTAGTGGGGACGCGGGTGTGTGGATAATTCGTGGTGTATCTGGTAAAATCGATGAAATTAGGAGTTGTTTGTCCTTACATGTGTTTTGTAATCTGAGGTATTGGTAGTTGGCATTAATACTGCTATTAGGGTCTAATATCCTACATGCTGGTTTTGTCTCTTGTATGTCGGTTGTGGACATGGGGTGTGGTGGTGATCTGGTCATTAAGGGTGTGTAGCCTTTGGTGCTACTAATCATTACTGTTTCTTAGGTCACCTTATGTGGAAGTTAGCCGCAATGGCTATTGGAAGATGCTGCTGGAACTAATCGCTTGGAATGTACTTCTATACGCTTGGGTCGTCTCAATCTTTGTGAAAACCATTGAAGCATTGTTTCAGGAGCTGTTATTTCCATATTGATGCATTTTTGGTTAGGAAATTCCTTCTTTTTTTTATTTTTTCTTTTTCCTTGTCCGTTATTTTATGATCGACTGGACTGGTTAGTTTGCGGTTTAACTTGGTTCGTCGTTGGAAGTTCGCCGCAAAGGCTAGTTGGAAGCTGCTACTGAAATTATCCAGCTTGCATTTGAGCCATAGAAACATCAATGCCACTGAAAACTTCATTCTGAACCATAAAACTTGCAGACCCACTAGTGTACTCATGAACTTCATCCATATTGAAACAATCATCGTTGTCAGCATAGTGACCATTCCTCTCATCATTCTTAATCTCTTCATAATGATCCAAAAAATATTCCTCCATATCATTTGTCCAAGCCTGTTTAACATCATCAGACAACACCTTCGTAGACATCATGAAAAGATCAACTTCAAACCTCCTTTTATCCCACTACAACTCTTTAACCTTAATATCAATTTCCCTACAACACTGAGTAAAGTACTTATCAAATAAACTTTTGTTGCTCTTGACACCTATGGTATTGTCAGTTTCTTTAACCAACTGCAAAGCACTCCTTCTAGCATTCTCATTACGATGGGACTTCAACTGAACAATCCTACTACAAAGATTTTCCCACAACTTCATCATTCTTAACTTAGATAGACTTTTATCAACAATTGATCTCTCACTCCAACTTTTCTTGTAAAAACAAATCATATCATCAGACCAGCAACTAGTAACCTCATCCGCAATAAGAACTCCAGAATTACAAGCAGAAAGAACCTAAAACCTCACATCCTCCCAATCATCCAAAACCTCTTCCTCATTTTCATCAATTAACATATCAAACATGTTACTCACGCTGATATCATCCATACCATTAGAATCCTGACCATTAACCCCAGTTGACTTACCATTGCATCCCCTTTTACCTAAATCATCTTTAACAGCATCATCCTTATTAAGCTTATCAGCACCAGAACTAGGCTTAGACTTCATAACCTCATCAGTCACCAAACATTCATCTACATTTACCACTTTTTCTTTATTCTTTACCGGTACGTACTTACTCACATTCTCTTTAACCTCATTACTCACAAAACTGTTACTACCCTTATTATTATACATATCCCTACCCCTATAACCCATGTTACCCCTACCATTATAACCATTAAACGATCGCTGCTGAAAATTATTGCTAAAATTCCTATTACCTCTTCTGTAGTCAACATTCTGCCATCCATCTTGGTCACTATTAACATTCCCCGCTGACACATTACTCTTAACCTTCACCTCACCTCTGATCTCCTTATCCGTACTAACTTGAGCCTTACCACAAAACTTAGAGATATGCCCAAATGTCTTACAATGATCACAAAGGGAGGGCCTCCAAACATACTCCACATTTAACACTATAGACTTACCCAAACTCTTATACCATATTTCCACATAATCAACCAAACCTTTAGCCGCATCAACCTCTACCAAAACTCTAGCATAAGACGCCCTCCCATACGGTTTCTCACAAATTGACGTCGTTATCTTATCCATAATAATTGGAACACCAATACGACTCGCAATCCTACTGATACCTTCCACATTCCAAGCTTCTAAAGGGATATCATAGACTTTCACCCACAATGGAAGTTTAGATGTATCAAGCTTAGACATACACAAACCAGGTTCCCACTTACGCACAAATAAAGGCTTGTTTTCCACCAACCAAGGCCCATTTTCGATCACACTTTGCATACCTTCATGAGATTTGAAATTAAAATAATACAAACCTTGGTTAACTATAACCTCTTCTAACTGATATAACCGCCACATTCTCTTCAAATGACCAACAATTTCTCTATATCCCATCTGAAACCCCACGAAATGCCCCACTACTGTCATACTCCACTTATCAACACCCTCTTCCAGAACAGGATCCATAACAGCAACCTCTCTACCCTCATCATTCAAAGTCGTAGTCACATACTTGAGCTTGTTGTTACCAAAACCACCAAAACTCTTAGCAACAGCACTAGCAAAAGATACATAATGCTTTAAACTCCCACTCTTACTAACACCACTACCCACATTGTTACCTTGACCCCCAACCTCAAAATTACTGACTGAACCTATACCCTTTTTCAACATACTACCATCACCAATAATTTTAAACATCCCCGGCACTCTAACTTCATTCAAACTTGATCCCTTACCACTAGTACTCTGACTACCCATAGTATTAGAATTCAAAATTGGATTCTCATCAAACGGCACAGGGATTTCAGGCATACAACCACTATTACTCATAGGAATACCATTAATAGAAGTAGAATTAACATTCACATTAGGCTTATTACTAGCATTAGCATTAACGGTAGCAGAATCAACACTCACACCAGGCATACCACTAACATTAGCATTAACACTTACCTTTGGATCCTTGCAAATAGAACCAAAAATCAGCTCAACCTCATCCATAATACTAACATCATCCCCATCACCACCAGATTTCAAAACACCTTCATCACAACCTTCCTCATCCATATCCATAACTGAACCACCCTTCTTAGAACTAGATCTAGTAACACGCTCCTTAAAACTTACTTAAGCAGACCTTCCCAACATCGTCTTGTGTTTCATCGTATCACCATAATCAGGATTCATCGTACGTGTGGTTTTCTTAGGTTTAAGAACTGAATCCACCTTCTTCAAAGGTGGAAACGAGTTAGGATCCTGATTAGAGATTGATGTATTTTCTTTCATGATTCAAAGATGAGAAATCATGATACAACAACAGATCTGAGCTTAATCAAAAGAGATAACAAAAGGATGGAATGAAATGAAATTAACCGTTACACAGTGAATACTAATTATAACTAATTTTTGAAGAGGAATAATGAAGAAACATTAAAGATGAATAGTGTAAGAGAGAATTAAACGGATTAAAATGAATTATTAAGGATTAAAATGGAAGTATTTAGGAACAGTGATGAACAGTGAAAGAGTATTTTTAGATCTCAAATAAAATCGCCCATAGTTTTAGAGAGAGAAATAAAATAATGCATTTTTAGAGTTTTTTTTTTGGCAAAGGTAAAATAAATATATTAAAATGAGGAGTTATTTACAACAAAAAGCCCAAGAAAATTCTAAGTGGGACAAACCCCCCACCAAGAAAGACCTTGACTTGGAAACAAAACATAGCATGGGACATTTCCCATCCTTTATACAAAAAACTAATACCACTAAATACCATAAAAACAAAAACCATAATAACTTTTCCTGTAAAAAATAACACTTGAACTCATATCTTATAAACAAAACATTGCATTTTTAGAGTTTTTTTTTGGCAAAGGTAAAATAAATATATTAAAATGAGCAGTTATTTACAACAAAAAGCCCAAGAAATTTCTAAGTGGGACAAACCCCCACCAAGAAAAACCTTGACTTGGAAACAAAACATAGCATGGGACATATCCCATCCTTTATACAAAAATCTAATACCACTAAAAAACCATAATACCAAAAACCATAATAATTTCCTATAATATCTATACTTGGACTTAATACCATTCCTCTTGATATCTTTCTTTCATAACTTATTTTCTTTGAGCAGGGATAACCAAACTTTTGAAACAACCAGATCATGATGACCACTTGAAATCTTTCTTCGATCTCTTATACTTTGAAGCAGAATCCTCA